>JAWWTY010000156.1:3441661-3469726 GCA_035222235.1 Margarornis squamiger
TAAGAGGAACAGCTGTCAAATCCACTTTTTTTTTTTTTTTGGCAGGTTTATTTTTCAGTGGGTATGGAATCTGTTCGACTTCTGTAACGAATGTTTTCTTGTTAATGCACCAGAAACTATATCAAAAAGCCTGGTGCCAAGTAACAGAGTCATCCATAAAACACAAAGACTGGCTGGAGTGTTGCTTTCATTGTGCTCCTTGGTCCTCTGCAGATCCTTATGGAGGAGATTTTTTTCCCTGCTCCTTTTCCCCATCTCCTCTGGCTGTATCAAGGTCTCCGGGAGGGTGCCCTGCCAGGACAGCTGCAGCCAGCAGGAGTTAACAGAGCCAAGAACAAGATTTGTTAGGGCAGAAAAAAGGAGCTTCTCAGTCACTAATCCCATGTGAGGCGCTCCTCCTTCACCCCATTTCCCTCAGGGACACAGGACTGACTGCAGAGCCCGTCACACTCAGAGGGAAGCAAAATTTCTCTTCATTTTTTAAAATTTTTTCTTTTTTTTGTTTTGTTTTGTTTTTTTAACAATAACTCTTCCATAATACTGAAAAAAAGAATGACTCTAGATGGAAATGTAGTAGGAGAGAAATGGAAGAGAAGAAAGGAGAGGAAGAGAAGTGAAATGATAAGCTACTGGCAGTCATTTTTGAAACTCTTTTGAATACTTTCTAGTGATTTGTAAGGGAAATCTGTGTGTTTTTTCTTTTTTGCACATATATGCCCTTTTCTTATGGCTGAGAGAATTTGGTGATAGTCACATTAGAGAAAGTCATGTGTACACAATATGTTGGCAGGTAAAAGTAGACTTGGCCAACAAAAAAAAGCATAAATAGGAAAAAAAGCCATTCCATGAGGCATCTTATGGCTTCAGGCACATCATTCAGTGATGAAAAAATGATTCCTGTGGCTGTTAAGAGTAGATAATTAAAATTATCAGGGAGCTGCCAATTAGAAATAGTAGCTTTCTTGATGTCTATATGGAAATCCAACAGGGAGCATGTGGTGTTCCTGTGGCTAATGAATTCTAAAGCAAAGCCAGGAGCTGGAAATACACAGAAACTCCCCACTGCAGGGATCTTTGGCACCATTGTGTGCCTCTGTGCCTGAGACAATGGGAACAATTTTATGCTAATCAGCGGAAATAAAATGCAACATTTTGGTACAAGAGAAATTAGCTGACACCAGCACTTGAACCTTTCTAAGCAGAAGTCTTGGTTTGTAGGTTATCAAAGTGGATAACACTGTGAGAGACTTCAAACCTCATACAAGGTCTAGCAACTGCAACATGTTTTGGAACTTCTTTATTTTCCCTATTTTCTTTTTGCGACTAGAACATGGGAAACTTCATTTTCCTGTATTCCTTTTTTCCTTTTTTTTTTTTTTTTTTTTTTTTTTTTTTTTTTTTTTTTTGTGGCTTTGCTATCTTAAGGGATACAAACTATGTCTTGCCTACAATAACTTATTTCTTTGAATGGAAGGATCTAGTACTTTCACATGCCTAGGTTAAATGTCCTGCTTAAGGGTACTTAAAAGTGATTGATAATAGGTCCTCAGAAAACAAATACAAAATCAGAGGCAGTGGCAGGGAGAGGTCAAAGGCAAAGGGCCAGTGGGGGTGAATGTGGTCAAGTAATAGGGGATGATAGGGAGAGGAGGCTCTCAGAATGTATATGTGGGGAAAACATTCTATTGGATTGCCTTTAAGTCTTTCCAGCCAGTTCTGCTGCCAGACTGGAGCTTTTCCTAGAATTTTATAAACCCCTGGGTAGCACATGAGGGAGTGTATTAAATGAACATTGTACATCATCATGCTGTGTTGCACAGAAATTGGAAACACACACACATTCAAAATTATATAGACTTCCTTGCAATCAAACCTCTTCTGCTTAAAGAAATAGTGAATAAATAAATCAAGGCATTACTCGTTCAAAGTTTTAATTGGGATTTATGATTTTGGGAGGCAAGATAAGCAGGAATCATGGGGTCAGTACACTGGAATGGGAGCATGGACAAAGTCAGGCACTGCTGTTTCTGTGATTAAAGAAGTTACACCTTCCATGATAGCAGTACTCCTGATGCATCTGCCTCTGTTGTAAATATGGTTTGTCTAACAAAGCCTTTCTCGGGTAACTTGCAGTAGCTTGTGCTGAAGTGTTTACCACTGGTGATTTTTCATGGCTCAGATAATGTAGAAGTGCTTTGATTAGATGGTAATAAACCATATCTGAATGTCCAAATGAATGCAGGTGTTCAGCCTGTAGTGTTGCATCTCAGACAAGAAAAAAACCCAGAACTAGCATTTAGAAATCCAGGGGTTTAACAGCAAAAATAAGGGCTGTCTGAGAACACCACAGAGACAGTGAGAGTGCAGTTTGCAATACTGGTATCCAACAATATCAGTGGAATTGGTTGAAAAGGAATCCCAAAAATACATGGAGCATTTGTGTATGGTCCACAGGATTCAAAGGGCTTTCTTCACAACAAAAATCACTCTTCTTTTTCTTACTTTATCAATAAAATAGGAAACACTTAAATTGATAAGCAAAAGGAAAAAAAGTCTTTATATTAACCACACCAAAAATATTTTTAAAAGCCCTTTAATCAAAAACATGTCTTTCACAGTATTTCTCACTAATTTTTACATGATGAAACCCACACTTTGTAGCCACTAACACAGAAACAAATTGCTTGCACTAACAAGTAAGTATTCCTTAAATGAAAATTCTAGTTCCATATGTTTGATGAACTCTGAGTAGGAGAGGATTTATATCCCTACTGTTTAAGCCAACCTTACAGATTAGAACTACTAAGGTTGCAGCCTGTGGGGTTATCAAAGACCATGTCGAACCTCTCATCCCCATTACATAACTGAATTGTATCTAATTACTCCTCAAGTAAAATCTTTATTTTTTTGATGCTTTGCCTGACTTGCTCAGGATTTTGTCCTGAATGTGAGTAGCTGTAAATTTCTTAAGTGAGAGACCTTCTTTGCAGCTCAGATGGCCTCAGGTGCTGGTGTGAGAGACATTATATGAAAACAGTTTCTCTCAATCCACCTGAGTTTGGTAGGATCAGAGGTGATGGGCTGGAAGTATGTTCATGCTTACATTTTTATATTGTGAAATTAATACTATTGAAAAGTTTCTTAAGTTTCCCATGCAGGTTAAGGATTAAACCTTCAGGATTAGATTTTCTTGAATCCCTTAAGAGAAAAAAAAACAGTAATTTTTTACATACTAGTGAGTTGTTAGCAGTACATGAGAAACGTCTCTTGGAGCTTGGATGTTTTAGTGTGGCCATTTTAGCATTTATTTTATTTCTTTAGAGAAATTGCTGAATTTTTTAAATTCACTTCACATGGGACAACACCAGAACCAGAATGGTATTAATAAAATCAGGCACATCCTCATTCTCTTCCAACTCAATGAATGAAAAGAAAAGCAAACCCTTACTTAAGCAAAAGTAGGAAAGAAAGTAGAAGTCCTTGAAGTACATTAGGCATAACACAGGGCTGCAAAGAGGGCAGAATATGGCCTTTATATAAACTAAACTACCCAGATGTTGTGGTTGCTGCTGCACAGAAGTGTCCAAAGAATGTGCATGGGAAGGGTGTGAGGGTCTGAGTTTTGACTTAGGGAATGGTGAGTTCATTTGTCCCCATTTCTGTTCTATGATGCAGCAAAATCTTTCTGGCCCAGAACTAGATGTAAACTGAGATAAAACCACCTCTGCCTCCTCAAGGTTTGAATTTTGCTCTACAGTCCACATTTTCTGCAATCCAGTAGTGACAGGAATAGAGCAAGAAGAAGTAGAATAAAAGAGAAAGGAATGGGGATAAACATGAAGCTTCCACCTTGCTTCAATTTTAAGTTAAACTTGTCAATCCCTGCTTACTTACCCTTAAGTCTTCCTTCTCCATCCCAGGTCTCTGGGAGTTTATTTGAACCAGGTCCCTCACACAAATAGGGACGGCCCTGGTGTGTTAAAGAGGTGTCAAGTAACTCTTTGCCTCTCCTAGCAGCCTGCTTAGGGAAGGTCTGCAGGGCCTCCTTCGCTCTGGCATAAAAAGTGATGGATGTGGGTACACAAACATATGTGTGCAGCCTTCTGCATGCTGCTTTGTCAGCACTTGGCTCACTAATACAGCTCCTGGTGACCTCAGAGTCCTCCAGCTGAGACCAAGAAAAGCCGTGAAATGCAGAGCCCATTTTCCCAATTTCCTTGCACAGACTGCAGTGCAGGAGAAGTTATGGGTACGACAGGGACTAGGCAGGAATTTTCTTGTGTTAGTTCATTGCATTATTACAACTTAATAAAACCCCCAAAAAACCAAAAAACTGCAGAAAGTAAATGAAGAACCTTGATCTTTGTGGTTGATTTTTGTGTGATGCTGAGAAGCAGGAAGAGCAAGAATTGACACTTATAGGAGAATCTCTTTTGACTTAGCGATATCAAAATACATTGTGTTCAGTATCATTCTTTTCAGGGCGCTCCAAACCTTAGAAGAATTGCCACTTTTGCAGTCAAATCCAAGTAACATCTGCTCTATGCAACCAGTCAATATTGTGGAAAAGTTCAAAGAATGAAGATCATTAGTAGTGTCAGCTTTACAACCAGAAGGTAATGGCATTGAAGTGAGCAAGTATAATACCCAACAATACCAGGCTCATTAACCAGTGATTTATCATGATGAAAAGACCTGTTTAACCTTTAGTCTTCACATGCTTTCTGTTTTTAACAAAAAGACCTATTATTTCTAGTTGTCAAGAGATAATTTGTGGGTTGTTAAAGGGATGTATTAAATTATACTTTAAACGATTATACACAATTACGCAAATATTGCTTTTGCGATGGGGTAAGTTGATGCTGCTATGATTTTTATTTTCCCCTCTTCTTGTAATTTTTTCATCAATTTAGAAAGCGAAATGATGGCATTATATATCTTAAGGACACCAGTAGGTGACTTTTAGGCAAGTTAAATCGAGCCTGATGTGTGCAGCAAGTGAAGCACAGAAGCTGTAAAATACAAATAAAGTATTTTGAGGATTGTATATACCAGTGAAAAAAGCTTGTTGTCGCCTCTGAACAAAGAGCCGCATGTAGCTGACTGTCCTGCAAAACTATTTCTTTTATCCTTATGCTGGGATGTTTCATTAATTTTTTATTTTTTTATTTTTTTTTTTGAAAGAAAGCACTGCTGATTCTAGATGGCTTCTGACAGTTGCAGTGTAACCTTGTCTACAGAAAAGTCGGTGACACAACTTATTCTGAACCACAATATCTGTGCCTTGCAAGCAATAAGCCTCTCAGAAAATGTCATTCTATCAAAATATGGCAAACTGCGTGGTGACTTCTGTGATGTAGAAAAACACCCCGTGAGGGTTGGAAAGACCATGAGACTAATTTCAGATCTAATTAGATAATTTGTGATGCAGTTCAGACTGGCATTGTAGGTCACTGGGAACACTGTATTGTCTCCCATCTAGTTTCACGTTTTTTCTATCTATTTGGTTCTTTGTCTAACCTTAGTATAATGGAAGGATAAATTTATAGCTGACTCAGTAATTCCCCAAGTATTTTTGGACACCAAGAAATTCTAGACACAAAGTAACCTGCATGAGCAGATAAAATAGAATGATTATGGACGGACTTCACACCTGTCATACATCCAAATGTACTGATGTTTCCAATTTGTATATTTGAGAAAAATCAGCATCTAAGAAGTCAGTAGGAACAAAAATTATAGGGCTTAGCATGATAGTAGAGAGATCATAGGCAATACTAGGCAATATTCAAAATGAGCAATTGGGAAGGGTTTTCTAATCTATAATTGTGATTTTATAGCAGGAAGGAGTCTTGGTAATTTACAGGCAATGCAGTATTTGTGACAGAGTTCCTCTGAAGCAGGTATGTAATTGTAATACCTTTGAAATGAGCTGAGACTTAAGACATTTTCTTTCCCTCCAGTTTTATTAACACAGATTTCAATCAATTATTGAGAAAATGGCTGTGTACACCTCTCTAAATAACACAGACTCCAGATCTGCAGACCTCTGTAGATATCCTCTGCATAGATCCATGTAAATACCCTCTTTCTCTGCTTGCCTACAATACTGTTTTCTACTGTGAACATGTTATAAATTTTTAGGGAAAACACTGAGAATGTTTCATTCTTGGTGATGCTGATCCCCATCCTGATGATCACTTCTAGGTCTGAATAAACACCTGGGGATGTACTACTGTCTACCAGTTCAGCTGTGAAATAATCTTGGCTGTCAAGAAAATATTTGAAAGCCCTGCTGAATTTGAGAAAAAGTTTGGACTGAAAGTAAGCCATGATGATGCCTATTCATCCAATACTGTAGTAATAGCATATCTGCTCATATTTCTGGGGTGCTAGTTTTATTATTCCCCTCAATCTGATAAAAATCCAATCTTTGTCTTCCTTATGCAGCGTGACCACCCCAAGAACCATGGTGAGAGGGTAAGGTAAGCTACTCCTGCATCTTGGAGGTGGTGCATCACTACATCTTAAATAAATATTTAATTTAGTAGTTTAATAGTGAGATAGGAAATGTAAAATAAGATTTGAAGAACCCTATGATTTGGATGCTGGTCTTGGAGAAAAGATGCTCCTGATGCTGGCTTCAGATTCAGGGATTGTTCCTGCATAGTGGAAATGCAGCAATAGGAGAGACTGACAATCACACATTATGTAGCATCCATGTAATCCTCAGTCCTGGTGGTTTCAGAGCTCTCTGTAGAAGCATTTCAGTTACTTTCTTGAAAGGGAAGGATTGAAACCAAGTCTTCTGGTTGAGTGCCCTCACCACCAGGCTCCTGAAGGGTTGTAAACATGCAGTCAGGATTTGCCTCAATATATGTTTTCTCTTATTTTAGTTTTTCCAAACATATGCTTCGTTACAAAGCACTTCATTTTAGTTCTGAATGCTTTTTGCTATTTCAATGCTTTGTTTTTGTTTAGGAAAATATAAACCCCCATGAATCTGACCTGTACTCCTTACAAATTAAACTGAGGAATCTATTCATGACATATTTGAGAGGATCAGGCTGCTAATAGAAAACAGTGGGTTTAGTAGTATTAATTCTCAGCACTTTCTCAATGATCTAGTAACCAAGGTGGATCCTTCCCTCTTTAAACAACAGTCACTGATTTCTGCTGTTGTGCAGGACTTGGCAGATTGGGTGAAATTCAGGCCTTAGAGAACTTTTGCCATCGATTTATATGGGAGTGGAGTCTCAGCTTTTGTCTTTCCACTGCAGCCCGATGGGGAGGGGAAGGGCAGAAAGACAGACATCCCTGAAGGAAAGAACAGACAATTTTTATTTATTTTTTTTTCTCTTTCTGCATCTACCATTATAAGATTCTAGTGGTTGGCTGCGATATCTTCATAAAAGGAACAGGATCTCTGTCTCTTGGGGTTTTTTTGCTTGAAATAAAACTTTCAGTACATTTTAGCCTATGGAAAAAGCTTACTGAGCAAAACAAGCAGAGGCATAAACTTGTTCTTTCCCTTTGAAAATGTGGAAAACACTCAGATCTGTTGTTTGGCTTTGAAAAACTTGTGAATTAATCATTTTGTGCATTCTCTCAGCAAGGAGGGGGAAAAAAAACCCCAAACCAAACAAGAAGAGTTTGACAGGTTCAGTTTTTCTATGCAACTATTCATAGCACTCTAGGAGTGATACCAGAATAGTTTCTCAGCTGAAAGAAATACTTTTTCTTCCTGGGTTCCATTCTGTGAGTTCCTATTTTGTCTCTTTGGACCAGACTCTTTCAGGGGATGTTATCTCAGAGATAACTCACATGTACAAGTTCTGCCTGACATTTGGGTTGAAATACACACCACTGAATCCTGTGGAGAAATACAGTGTATGAGATCAGAGGCTGCATGGTGCCTGTAATAGGACTGTTTGGCAACTGGAATGTGGCTGAAGCATCATCTGGACTTTTTGGGGGGCTGTCTATCCAGTTAGATGGATTTATAATAATTTTTCAACAGTGAAAAAAGGATATTCTATTCTTATTGAGGAAAAAAAAAAAGAGTTGATTTTATTTGATTTTCAACTTTATTTGCTCTACTGAGCCAAAATAGTATCATAAGCAGTAGCAAAGGAAAATGACTAGGAGACCCCAAGAAAATGAAAGATGGATGTGTTTGAAAGATATGCTGTGCTCTCTTCAAAGTGAGCTTAAAGGCAGCCCAGAAATACAGAGCTGGCTTGGCACATCCTGTAGTGTATATCTACATACACATTAAAATGCACTCGGTCTCAGAACGGGCTTTCTCCACTCCCTCTACCCTGCTCCCCTCCCCATTCTGCGCTGCCTAACAAAAGATTTTCAACAAAAGAAATTCTTCCTGGTTTGTAAAACAGTTGTGTAAAACTTGGACTGTAAAGCCACAGTTGACTGCTTTAATGTGGAACAGTTGGGAGGGTGGGGAATCGCTGGCAGGTTGGGACAGGACGCAGCAAGGGTGCCCCTATTCTGTCGAGGGTCTACTTAGTCACACCACCTGCTCCCCCTATTCTTTCAAAGGCAAACCAGTCATGACAGTATGAACAGACGGATGTTTAGGCTCAATACCTTGGACACACAGCACCAGACGGAGCAAGGGGAGTTAAGAAAAGATAAATTAAGTGATCAATAAAGATAAGGGACCTGTTTAGCAGTAAATGGTGGGGACAGAGCAGACAGAACAAGGGGTGAACGTGTGTTAAATAATGCAAGTGTGTGTTCAGCTAACCTCAAACTTCTCAAATGCGGGTATTGTTGCCCAAAAAGCCTTCCTTCCCCAGTGATGGTTAATTGTGTTTTAGGTAGACATGAAGTGTCTGTGGGCACACACAGGTTCCCCAACATGAGTCTCTTCAGTCAGCTATGCTGTTTGGCACTTGGCTGGAGTGTGGGGAAGGGGAAGAGAAGGGGGCCGTGTCCAGGGTTGAGTCAGTGACCAATTTGCACCTCCCACCTTTGTGATTTCAGGGGAAGAACAGTAAGGAGCTATGAAGTTCTGACAGAGAATCAGTACCAGTGCTTTGGCAGCTGATTGACAATCAAGTGATCCAAAACTGTGGACTTATTTTAACTGGCTATCACAGTCTTTGTCTCAAGACCACTCTTTGTTCTGTCCTTTCACCTGTCTTGATTTCAGACTCAAACTTCTAACCCTACTGTCGTTTAAGAAGATCTAAAAATCAATTTACAGTCACTTCACAAGAGACTTCACCTGTCAACAGTTACAGATACCAATGGTCAAGCCCAGCCCAAATGGGAGCTGCATTTCAGTATGAACATGACTCCTTTTCTCCTCTAATGGCCACAAAAGGAGGTGCTTCTCTCTGTGAAGGATTCAGCGTTGATGCAATCAAACTCATGATGGTGATATAAGTGACGGTATTTCTTCCAGTGCCACAACTACTCTGTGGCAGCAGTACACAAGGGAGCAGATACTCTGTGCTTAGCAAGGGGGAACCCTGAAGCAAGAGTGGGCATAAAGGAAGGTGATACCACAGGTTGGAAGCGCATATCTTTATCAAGGTGCCTTGTTCTTGTGCTTAGGCCACCAGTATCATTCACTCATTCAGGAAATGACACTTGAAGTACTAACTAAACTTAGAATAAGGGACTTAAACAATCCTATACTCAACCTCCCTCAGTATCACCAAGCAAGATCTTCACTAGACTGGACCTTGTGGCACTCTCACATTATGGTTCAAAAACCAAGGAATAAAAACCCAATCCATTAAGTTGATAACCTTCTTTTCTGCTTGTTTTTGTCCCAATATGATTAAAGACACTGTAATTCTGTTTAAATGGATAGTTGCCAGCCCACATTTCAGGTTTTCCTGATTGCGCTTTATCTAGTAGGTTATATAGGTCCCATGGCCTTAGTTTACATCCTTTTCAGTACTTTGTGTACTTGTTGTATAATGCTAAAACAGTGATGCTAGAGAATAAAGTGCTGGGAGTTTTTAAGTTGTCACTCACCAAAATGTCCCAGGATGTGAAAACTGAACTGTAGTGGTGCACTGGGGCACAAAATCTACTTCATTGTTATGAAGGTGTATAAAACTATTCCGTTTCACTAGACAGAATAAAATGCAGACCCCCTACAAGACACTGGTAGGTAGACTAAAGGGACAGGGAGACACAGTCAACTCAAAGAGAAGAATTTAATCAGCTTTGGTGACTTGGTGTTGGCTTGTAAATGCAGCTGAGCCTCAGTTGTTCTCTCTAGTGGCATCCTGAACTGACACTTTGATTTTTGTTTGGAGACGAAATGTTTCTCACCGAGCATCTTCCACAGCTGATCCTGTGCAGCTGTGGGGACTTGGGAAGTGGGAATGCATTTCCTGAGGGCAGAGGGGCCAGCACAGCTGCACAGAGACAGCTGCTGGGGCCGGGTGGTTCTCATCACTAGGAAGTTGGAGGTGTCCTCCACACAACATCCCAGCATTTGAGGGTGCAACATATGGCTCCAGCCACCCTGCCTTTCAAGTGCAAACCAAGCACAGGTCCTGTGGGGAGCAGCTGAGGGAGCTAGGAGTCTTTAGCCTGGAGAAAAGGAGGCTCAGGGGGAACCTTATTGCTCTCTACAACTCCTTGAAAGGAGCTTGTAGTCAGGTGGGCGTTGGTCTCTTCTCCTCCCAGGACAGGAGGAAACAACCTCAAGGTGCACCAGGGGAGGTTTAGATTGGATATTAGGAAGCATTTCTTCACCAAAAGGCTTGTTTAGCCCTGGCATAGGGTGCCTAGGGAAGTGGTGGAGTCACCGTCTCTGGAAGTGTTTAAAAAGCATGTGGATGTGGCACCTGGAGAATGATTTTGTGGTGGGCTTGGCAGTGGTGGCTTAATGGACAGACTCAATGACCTTAGAGGTCTTTTCCAACCGATACCATTCTATAACTCATGAAACCCCCCAAGTCTGTGGCAGCACTGCCAAGCTTAGATCAGGAAGTTTCCTGTGCTCCAGGCATTGCTACTGCAGCCTGTCTCTGATGGCCACATCAGGTGATGTTGGCTCCAAGGAGACCTTGCTGCTTAAAGGCTCTGCATGAGGAGCATCCCCTTATTCTTGCTGCACACTGGTTTTATTGAGCATGAGAATTCCCATATGAAGATGGAAAATTAGGATAACCTGGACAATGAGCTTTCTGCCCATTTCAGATATGAGCCAAAGGCTCTGTAGGGATACCTGGTTATATACAATAGGGATAGAAAGCTGAATGAATGTTTGGAATTACTCCAATGACTGTGGGAGTCAGTGCTTCTGGACCAATGTCATTGATCAGTGCTTTGTCCTTATGCAGCCAAACTTTTTTTCTTTCCCCCTTAACGAGACGGTGGAGTTTTCTTCCAAGGTATGTTTCTTGGCTGCCCAGAATCCCAAGGGCTTCGCTGTGCTTTGGAGATCTGCCTAGGCTAGAGTTTGTAGCAGTATTTCCCCTCTTGTATTTTTAATGTTTTGGGGTTTTCTTGGGTGATGGTAAAGAGACAAGAAGTTATGAAATAGAGTAGACCTGAGGGAAAGAATGGCTTCTTGCAGAGTTGTTAAACCCCAGTGCCATGTCACAGTAGTGTTGAAAATTGGATGGTGATGCTGACTAGAAACAGACTAAATTGTCACAGCTGGCAGAAATTAAAATTATTAGCAAATAACTTAATGCAAATGGTTTTGACTTTAAAAAGTTATTTCTGTCTTCATACACAAAGGTTTGAAGTGGGGAGAAAAACAACCCACTGCCCTCATTCTGTGCTTCATGCTTTATTCACAGGGAACAAAAAGGACAGACCACAGCTCTGTGTGAGTCAGGACCTTCTCCTGATTTCTGAATAGTACCTTGTTAAACATAAACATGCAATGAGGATTTCTATGGATCTTAAAAGCAATGTTGGGATGTCTGCATGTGTGCTCAGGAAAAGTGACAGGAAAAGGTTCTGTGCAGGCAGTCCATTGTCAGCACTGTACTGAACACACTGTGTTTTTATTAGGACCTGATCCTTGTGGATACAGAGGGATTTCAGCAGCAGGCAACTGCTGTCTGCTTTGTGCATAAAGAACATAATCTAACCACATACCCACAAATTCCATAAAACAGATTCCTGGTTTGGTAATTGCCTTGATACATTCTGTGATTAACGATTTGAATCAGTGGGATTACCATTCATGAACCTGGCAATAAAGCTGTTTATTTTTATAAGATGTTTTACAAATCCAGCTCCAAGAACGGCAGGACACATTAGTGTTGGTACAGCAACGAAATGTGCATGCAGCACCATAAGATGATTCAAGCAAACAACTGGGAGCATTATTATGTGCCCTGGAATTTACCACAGTGCAGCCACAGCATGATTCATTTGGCAGCCTTCTCCTACAACTTAGTACAGTCATTATAGAAAACTGTGGGCCTTTTTCCATAGAAAATCAGCTTGATAGTAAGATGTGTCCCATGAATAAAGTGTGTGATCCTTAATAGTCATAATAAGCAATTCCAAAGACATTGTGAATTCTTAACAAAACCATATTGAATAGAAGAGGTGCTGAACTCCCTTTAGTTTGGCACACAAAAACACCCTTGTTTCCCCCAAAGTAATTTGATTAATTTAAAGGGTTTGTTTTCTTGAACTCCATGAAGTGTGCACTTTGGATTTCAGTTTTTGTTTTCTGGAAAGACACAGCTGTATTGGGGTCTGAGGCCTTTCCCCCAGTGAGAGGACTACAAGACCCCTCTGTCCTCTACACAAAGTGTCCTGTTCTGAAGTTATCAAGCACTTTTGTATTAATCTATTTATATCTTTGATAGCCTGCTGACTTAATTCTTCTTTCTACTACCTCACTTAGACTCATGTAACAGCCCAGGCTGGAAGGGACCTTAAAAGGTCACCTAGTCCAAACAAAGAAAAGGAAGCCTAGTGGTATGTGGTGTTTCATACTCTGCCGTGTAATCTGCTCTAATTTCAGAGGTCACGTTACATCACTAAGAGATATATAATAATACCAGGTGGGATTTGGTAAGCAACACTCTATTTAATTTAACCCAGTAAGACACGTTAACAAGCTAATGTTCTGCTGGCTTGTTTACAGTGTCACTTCTCTTGCACAAAGATATTTAGACAGTAATTTACAGTAAATAGTGAAAACATACCTGGGCATTTGCTCTTATATGAATAAATAAGATGGGTATTTTAGATAAAAGCCTCAAAGGAATTCTATGATTTCTTAAATTAATTCCTACTTTGATATAGGAACACCAATCTGGAAGGGCTAACTGGAACTGCAGAATCTGATTGTCATAGGAAACCTTGTCTTGTAGTTCTCATTTTGCAGGAGACACACGACATGCCTGACTCTCCAGCACTGCCAGGGCTGGAACTCACAGCCCAAGTGACTTTTCAGTCTTCATTCTCTCCTGGTGGTAAATCCATTTGTTGGGTACATGTTATAAACCCCAACATGAAAATAATCTCAGTTAAAAGTACCCTTTGCTTGGGGCAATGAGAAGTAGCATGGGCAGTTCTGCTGCCCCCTTCCCTTCTGAAGGGAGAACTTGAGATGAGGCTTAGAGCAGAGCACACGAGGAGCTGCTGAAAGACCCACAGCTCACCTCAGGACAGCTTCATTGCTCTTTGTCACCAGTCCTGGCTGAGACGGAGTTTCTGGCAATAACAGTTCGACGAATGTGTGCTGTCCTTTCAGCAGTGCGTTAACAACCATTGCAGCTTCATTAACCGTTCATACAGCGAGGCAGGGACCTGATTTCTCATAGCCATGAGATTGGGTTGAGTGTTACAAGGGGCAAACAAAACAGTTGTCAGAGCTGTCACAGAGGGCTCAGCTCCTGCAGGAAGGAGGGAAAGAGTAAAGGAAATTAAGGGCTTTGTCATCAGGAGAGGAAAGTGGTTACTTGCACAAGCTGGTGGTATGTTGCGTAGCTTCCTGAAATGCCCACAAGGACAAACACAGTCTGTCTGAATTCTCTGTTCTTGGCAGGGATGTGTGGCTGCCATAAATGAGAAGTGGCTAAAGACACATGGAATTGATTTTTTCTAATGGCAGATAGCATTTACTAAAACCAGGCAGGAGATGGGACACTCTGACTACCTTCTAGAGTACCCAGGTGAGAGCATTTCTTAAGGAGTGTAATTCCAATTTTTATTTTTTTTTTTTTTGGGGGGAAAAAATAGGAATATAATTTGGCTGTGGATTTTTGTTTGGACTCTTGGCTGCTATCAACACTGTTTCAAATGAGAAACGGGCAGAGAAGGGGTCCTTGTTTAAGAAGGAATATTGTACATGGTGTGGTTGTCACCCGCCAGAGGCAGTGGAGGTCAGGGAGGGCAGAAACTCAGCTCCTTGGGCTCCGTGAGTCTGTAACTGTCAGCATCATCTCACACCATCCAGCTTAAGAGTGTTTGAATCATCTGTCCAGGGTTCAGCTTGGCTCCAGGAATATGAGGCACTGCAGCCTCTGTGTTGTGCTGTCACCCAAAGGCGATACAGTCCCCAGATTATGTCACCTTCCAGAGAAGCCCTCCAGTGCCTGGGACTGGGTGTGTTCCTGGGGACAAAAGCTGCAGCTGCAGAGGTGCAGCTCCTGTCTGGATTTCAGAAGCTCCAGCAGCCAGGTATGTTGCTTGAGCCTGTCCTTGTGTTCTGATGACTTAAGAAGATGCAAATCTATTTTGGTTGTGTATCTTCTCATGCCCTCGAGCTGCTTCTGCAGGTCAGCTCACAGCCTGCTGCAGGTGGCACAGAATCACAGGATATGCTGAGTGGGAAGGGACCCACAAGGATCATCAAGTCCAACCCTTTGCCCTGCACAGGACCATCCCCAAGAGTCACACCCTGTGCCTGAGAGTGTCATCAATCAAGCCTGTGTAACTCAGGTATGGATGGAATTAGGGAGGAAATGTTGGGCTGTCACTAATTTAAACATTCCCCTTTACATCCACTTAGAAACACAGTAGAGCCTTCTTGCTTTGAGAAATTCAGGTGAGAGGCAATAAATGAGCATCGTTCAAAGAAATGAGCATCGTTCAAATGCATGTAACCATATTGACTAACATGGACTCAGTAACACAGATTCAATCACTGCCTAATAGATACGGGCTGTGCCATTATAGTTTTGTACTCATACAACTGGCTCCAATGAGGAAATCCTGCAGTGACACAAGGACAAATCACACATTATTCCTTAACATTGTACTGCCAGTGTATGTTTGTTGGTTCTAAAATCTATATAGTTATAAAGATCAGAATATTTTCTGCTTTTTCAGTTCTCTAACTGAAGGAACTTTTAGTTTCTCTTATTCCAAAACCAACTGCCATTGTTTAGGATAAAAATATAAGAGAAAAAGGTTAAATACAACAACTGAGATTTTGCTACCAAAATCCAGGGAAGTGTAATTAACAGAGTGATGGTGTGATGGGAAAGAAAATACTTTTTAAAATGAGAAAACATAGGCTGCCTGTGGGATACTGTTATTATGATATTTGAATAGTCCCATCTTCCCTGTGCCCTGCAGCTTCATTCATTTTGAAACATTTAGGTATCCTGAACAAAAGAAACCATTCTCCAAATTGTTGTGGAAATAATATGGCCATATTAGAATGTCTAAAATGTTCCCCCCATCTAATTGATGTCTATTGATAATGTCTATTGCACAAAACTTGTGCCTTCACACTCTGGCAAGCCTGTCACTGGCACCAGGCTCTCCCGAACTGCTCAGTGTGTTTTCTTCCTGTTGTGGCACTATGGGAGAGACGGGCTTGCTTATTTTCTTTACATCATCATTCACACAATGTGATTGCTCCAGCTGTACAAATAAGGTAGGAAATGGATTTTTTTTTTTGCATTAGAATTATGCAAGCCCAGCAAATAATCCAAACAATTGCTTCTTAAGTCAGTGAAATTTCAAGCCATTCACTTTTCTTGTAAGGAGCTCACGGCTTCTTTGATGATGAAGTTTGTTAAGCCCAAATGTGGAGAACTAATAAAATAATAAAAAGGCTCCAGAGGTGTTTATAGATTTCAATTATCTCTTACTTTCTCTCCCAGGATTGGGCTGTGCAGGATTGTGCTGCCCTCAAGTAGCACTTGAGTCTAGGCTGCGTTTTATGCTGCCTGTCTCCGAGGTTTCTTCTTTGTGGCTGAATCGCCTTAGCGTGGGTAGTGTACAGAGGTGCTAAGGGCTTGCCTAGACAAAGCACTGTGCTTCACAAAAGCAAAGGAGCAAAAGGAAGCAAAATTGAATCTCTAGCACCCAGCTCCTGGGCAAACACACAAAACTAATGGATCCACTCTTGCTCCTCCCATCCAATTACTGTGATCCAGTAGAGAGAATATGGCAACATCGGTTCACACAAACTCTAATACTCTTAATCCCCTCCATACATATAAACCTCACATTCACCACCGTTACTTCATTATCGAGCCACCCAGGCAGCCGGAGCGTCGGAATGGACCCACCGGCTGCAAAAACCTGCCTCCTTCAGGTTTTAATCAGCTAATGAGGGATATGCAAATGACAAGCTTATGGGATTATGCCTTGTCTAACAGCAGTCCTCCTCACAGCGATGCAGTACTAATACAGGTGTTAGTAAACTGGTTATTAGGCGCTGGCTAATTTAGGCCCATTCATGCTGGGATTGTGCTGGCAGCCCTGCCATTTGTACTGGTGTTTGTGGCCCAGTAGGACATCTATTAGGGCTGTGGTGGGTCTGACACAAACTCCTCGCTGCGAGATATGAAGGTAATAAATCCGGTTGGTTTGGTCTTTAGCCATACACAGCAACCCAGGACTGAAATGGGGATTTCCCCCTCCACTCCAGCTGCCTGGGAAATTGCCTCAGGAGAGCAAAGGGGGAGTTTAATTGACAGTTACTTAACATTTATATGAACTTTTCACATACTTTTGAATAAAATGTAAAGCCGAGCTGTATGATTAACCTGTATTTTCTCTTGGTCACAACTAGCCAACTATCTCTTCCATGAAAGAACATGCAGCCAAGAAATACACAGCGAGAACAAAACACGCCACTTCTGGGGATGAGAGATGGCTGTTTCAATTGCTCAGTACATCTTTCTGCTGTTTAATTTTTTCTTATTCAATGATATTTCATTAAGAAGTTCGTTCACTGTGCAAGCAACTCTGCATTGCAGGGTATTTACTTGCCATGCCAGAGGAGAAAAGTGGAGTGACATCAGTAAGGTATTCACACACCAAAGCAAGTGATGTGAACACTTTGTTAGCTGATACTCCTGCTACATGGTTGCCGAAAATTTCCTAAAGTACACTCATTCCATCAACAGCAAATATTCCATACACATAAATGTGTGTGCCAAGCCTATAACAATTTTCACTGTTTCCCCAAAGGACTTTGGTGCCAACTTACAGAAGCCTAACCATGGAAACTTAGCACTAGGAAATATTTTTAAAGGTCTCTGCTTTATGAACAATGAAATACAGAAGCAGAGCTGCTTCCATGTATGAGTGACCCAGAACAGCAGAAATCCACAAAGACATTATCTGAGAAGTGCCAAAATTAATAGAAGATGCCCAATGAATGATCATTTTTATCTTTTCCAGTCAACAGAGGAAAGGAGGTATTTTAAAGTAAATCTAAGCTTACAGCCCATTTGAGGTTTTTGCCAAAAGAGGTATGACATTGTGTGGTTTTGTTTTTATTACAATAGTAATACCTCCAACTGCACTGTCCTACATTCAAATATTATTTGCAGTTCAATGTCCTCGCTAGGGTATTGAGCTGTCCTAGGAGAAGTCAAAAATTCAGGGGGGCCCAGCTAGGTTTAAATGACTTCAAAGGTTTGATTTCATCTTTAAGAAAACTGAGTTGGGATTGTCATCTTACACATGGGGAGGTTGAGTCAAAGGTTTAAAGGGGAAAGTGTTCAAAAGTGAGCCCAGAATGTCAATATGCAAAGCCTCTTGGGTTTAATGCACACGTACCTATTGTTCCTGTGTTTGCTCTGACTCCCCCTAACTAAATGTTTTAGAATGTCTTTAGAACAAGGTTCTGCAGCTGAACTTTCCTTGTGCCTTTCCACTTTGAGGAGATGGTTGGAAATAAAACAGGGGCCCAACATTTGAAAATTTGGATCAATTATCATCTTCTTGAACCTAAGGTTTCTAGATGAATGAGACTGGCTCATCTGCTTGTATTGCTCTGTTAAGGTTGCCTTGCTCTCCTGGTGTGCAAACCATAACCTGAGGTGGCCTGTGCACACTGTCTTGTTCATGTTTTGCTTGGGATACCTTGTGTAATGAATTTGCCTGTGATACCCTGGATCTTATATAAGCTAAAAAGCATTGAATGAAGCCGAGGGGGAAAGCCAGACATTTGGTTTAAATAGAGCATGAATTTTGGGCTTATCATTCTGTCATCCTGCTCTTTGCTCACCTCTAAAATAACATGGAGAACAGGATAAGGAGAATTTGAATTGTGTTGATTACAGCCCAGTGGAGTTCTGCCATTGGAATGTCATTGTGCTATTTATAGATAACAAAGGGACCACTGTCTTTTTATCCTTATGCTTTGTATCTGCATGCTGTTGCTTTGAATACTGAGAAGGTAAGGAAAGTTTATCAAGTTTGGACCTATTCAAAACCCCAGAAGCCAGAATCCCTGAATATTCACAAAGAACATAAATCCTCAGAAAGATTAAGGAATTCTTAAGAACAAGGGGAAAAGTATTTTTTCTTTTCATGGATAGTCCAGTGAAACAGCAGCACCTCCAGTTGCTGATAATTCTGGTTTAGTTGACAGCTGAGAAGGTGAAGAGTATTGAATTTATGAAATGCAACAGACCTAAGTGAATGCAGAAGACATGGTAGGAAAAAAAGCCTACTTGTACTTGGAGAGACCGTATCAGAAATATTGTTAAAGCTTTAAAGAAACATATTCGATTTGTTAACAGCATTGGCAATAGTTGCCACAAGTGGGAGCAAAACAATTGTTTCTACAAGTGTAGTCACACAATAAATTTTCTGTGTGTTTCTTTTTGTTTCTTGCTTTTCTTTTTTTTCTTTAACAGGTGGATGATTACTTCTGGCACTTTAAGGAGAGTGCATCCCACATCCAAGAAAAAGGTTGCACTTTGATTTGGTCAAGAAAGTATAACAATGTAGTATTCAGAAATGAATGTGTCTGTGAAAAAGTGTCTGTGTTCCAGTGGGGAGAAGCATCCCTGAATCCCACAAGGGTGTAATCAAACGACCAGTGATACCACAATTTCAAGAATTCCATTTAAAACTGGCTTTATTGCAAATGTTCTTTGCAATCTATTTCTTTGGCTCGGAAATGGAAATGGCACAATGACATTGCCAGAGTTCGTTGCAGTTTTAGTTAAAACATCATTCTCTTCTAGATTTCAGGAAAATAAGTTTTTCAGCGTGCTGTTTTCCTTAGCATTTTTGCCAACAAAAGTTAGGGGTTAGATGAATCATACACCTGTTTTGAGGAACTCACTGTAAAATGTTTATTTCGCATATATGCAGAGTAAATAACAATAAAACCCAAGCACAAACTGTCCTTTTAAACAGAACACATGGCTTTTTATGAATGAGACTCCCTGAGAGTTTCACTTTGAGTTTCAGGTGCTGGGATCCATCTATAGCTGCGAGAAATCTAATCTAATAGAGTAACCTAACCTGGGCTCTATCTACATGTGAGTAATTTTGAAATTACCTCATGGAAACAGGCATATTCATGGAAAAGAGACCCCATTTTTACCCTCCTTTTCTTTGCAGATAGTCCTCCACCATGCTACACAGAATATATTATTCTCAGGCTACTAGGATAACTTGGAGAATGTTGTAGGACCATCAGCATGGAACTCTCTGCCGCATAAAGAAATCCTGTGTTCTGCTCACTGATGCAGTAAAGTGTTTCTGAGGAGAAGAGATTCCTGATCAGGAGATGTGGTTGACATAACCCTGGAGATACCCAGCCTGAGCCAACTGAGTTTTGCCCTGAGTTGTGCCTCAGTGGCCCATAGGCAGGTGGTGGAGGAATGTCTGTGGAGCAACATATCTGCTCTGGGACCTTCTGTGCCTTGTCCTCTTTCAGTATTGTGGTTGGAAATACTGTTAAATGAGAAGGTGACACCAAAATATGTTGTGGTGTTGATGGTGTTTCCTAGTGAGTATCACCAGAGGAAAGTTGGAATTCTGCATCCTGCCTTGTGACTTGGTTTGTATACCTTTCCCAGTTCCTTCCAGCAACTTCACTCTTGCAGCCTAGTTACAACACAACCGATATGAATTGGACTTTTATTCAAAGAGAACCCCTTGTGGTATAGTAGAATTATAATTGCTTCTTTCGCAAGCAAATGTCCTTATCTGGCTCCAACAGTTCCGTTCTGTGTATTTGTTCTACATGGCCATGTTCTATTAGATAAAGTTTTCATGGCATCTCTCTGAAATACATAGTTTTTTCCAGTGGCATGCATAATGCAGGTCTATACCAAGAGTTTCACTTTTCCCAGTGAAAGATTTACGGTCCCTTGGGATAACTCTATTATCACAAAGATCAGTTGTCAAAAACAGCTTATGTCCCCCAGCCCAGGGAAAGTAAATACAGCTTCTTTCTTAGCCACTTCTGAGTCTTAAATTGTTTACAGCTTTCTCTGGAAAGAATTCTCAGTTCCCTCACTGGGATCACAAAATGGGGAAAAAAACGCACCATGAAAAATAAGTTTGTTTAAATTCTTGTTTAAGGAGTTATTTGTAAATGTTAAAAAAAGTGAGAAAATTACATCCAAAAGTTGCCTTCAGAAAATCCTGAGGTCAAACAGCCTTAATGCTACTCCTTGTGTATCTTTACAATGAGAATTTTAAGCGGATTCCTCCTGCATGGCAGTACAGAGGGTTAAAGGTTAACAACCGACCAATTCCTTGGACAAGGTGTTATTCAAAATCAGGTACTTAAGACATTTGCTAGAGGACTTAGTCATTATGGCTGTTTGGAATCAGTGCATTTTCCAGCAGGGAAAGTATTTAGGGGAACAAAAAGAGTGTGGAGACGGGGAATTCCAGAAAGCCTGTCACCATATAAACTAAAAACCACCATTAGAAGCTGAGTTCTCTTTTCAAAAATCTGACAGTATCCAAATAACTTGTGTGGAAATCGTGGTCCCCAGAAAGATATGAGAGCATTCTCCACAAATGCTTTAGCTGGGCTCTATTTAAGCTCTGTTTTCAATGTACACACCAGTTTTCTCTTCCCATGTTGCTTTCCTTTGATGTAGTTCTGCCTCTCGAGATCTATCTGACTTCTTTTCTTTTTAGAGCTTGTAAAGTGGTAATTTTACAGTGATGTCTGAATCAAAGGAAAAAGCTGTGGGAGGCTTCTGATCTTGTGCTGTTTGGAGCAGGATCTCATCAGCAACTGGAGTTTACTTGGGCGACTCCTCAAATAATAGAAAATCTCCAAGTTACATTGTCCTGTTTTGGCGAAGAGTGTATAACGTAGGTGGCCAGAGATACTTGTACTGTTTAAGCAGTGAGTGCAGCTGTTGGGTCTTCTTTGTGACCTGGGTTGCAGGGGTTCTTCTCTAATTTTTTTTGGGTGTTCCTGGACCTTTGGGGGTTTTGAGAGGTTGGCTGTTATGGACAACACAGCTGTTTCCTTTGTTGGGTATGAAAATGTCCACAGTGGTTTTGAACAGGATTTAGAGAAGAAAAGACTGGCATTTACACAGCCTTAAAGGACCAACACAGCTCTCAGGAGTAAAACTTTGTGTTGTGAGTAAAGGTGAATATACATTCAGTAATATGTTTGCAAAAGCATAACTGTTGGATTCCACAGCTGTCACGAGGGGGAAGAGGTTCTTCCCACCTTGCACTACAACACTGGTTTGATTCAGGATGTTGAACAGCTGGTGAGCTGCTGGTGGCAATTTGGCTTTTCCTTGGCTGATCTGTGCTACAGCCTCCCTACATGTAACACAGCTTTTAGCTACAAGGCAATTATGAGGTTTAAATTAATGGCATCATGTTCGTAAGGAGGAAGTGTTATATTTAGATATATTTTGGCAGGAAGCCATACCAGACAGCAATACTACACATATATTTTGAAGAACTGAATTTAGAAATGGATTCTTTACTGTGCTTGCTTTAACAACCACTTTCATACTTAGAGGAATTTTGAAACCCAAATTAAAACATCTGTGTCTCTAAAAAGAATGTAAAAAGATTTGAGCTCAAGCCTGATTCCAAGGCTAAGTAAACAATGATAGCCTTGTATAACTTTCAAAGTATTTTAATCTTTTTGTCTCAGACTCTTCTCTTTGTGGAAAGAAAATTCTCAATACACATTTCAGTAAGATTCTTTTAACCTGTTTATCTCATCTGACTGCAGATATGAAAAAAAATTGATAGAATACTAGTCTTAGAAACGACATTTATTAGCTGGTATTGTCCACTGGATATTAGTCAGTAGCCTTAGGTTCCACCCAGTCTTCAAATGCATGCTATGCATTTCAAAAAGAATGACACAAAAAAAGCTAGAGGGATTGTTTAAAACATGTATTTGTGGGAGCGCACGTAATGATGTTTAGTTTCATTTACTTAAAAATGTTTTGCAGAACAGGATATTCAAACAAAACCAAACCAAACCCAAAAAACAAAAACCAACCAACCAATCACACAAAAAACCAAACCAAACAAAAAAAGGAAAAAAAAAAAAAAAGAAAGAAAGGAAACAGCAGGAGTGTAATCTATCCAAAGTCATAAATAGATAGATCTATCTCAAATCAGTGCTGGGAACAGGGACAATAGTTGGATTTTACAATTTCTAACTTAACTCCTTGTCTAAGCAGTTATTAATGGTGTTGAATAAGATCAGTGTGCCCAGTCTAACCAAGCAGGGGGAATGTGTGTGGAGAAAAGATAAACTTTATCTAACAAGTACAAATGCTTTTAGCCTGTGAAATAGGACCCAGGTGTGGATGGTCTAGCTCCACAAACCTGAGTGACAATTTGGACTCTGTAATTTAAAATCTTTCCATTTATTGTTCCATTGACTCTTAATTTGGTTGAGATTTATCTTGCTTTCTTATAGAATGCTTTCTAAAAAATGACCATCTGGAGGATGAGGAATTAGAAACAGGTTTTAACCTCTTTTTACTGCTCGAGTTATGAAGATGGTTTGGTGGGAATTGGAGCCTTTAGTAAAGCCCAACAAGCTGAGGTTAAGCAGAATTTCTTATAAAAGGTAGCTAAGACTGTAAAAGATCTGTTTTTCATCTAAGGTAGTGGATGAATGCTCCTGGGTTGATGGTTTTGCTGTTGACTCTAAAGAAACTAATGTGTGTGAATAAGTTTTACTCAAGTGTTATTATTCCAGCCTAACAGAGCTTTTAGACAAAACAGGTGAATTACAGCAATTGTGATGATTTCTTAGAGGAGAAGAGATCACTCCATGAGAAAGCAGCATTGGACCACTGTTATTTGTCATGCAATGTATTCCCTTTTTCAATGAGACAGCTGGTTGTGGGGCTGGAGAGCACGACTGGAGAAAGGTATGGTGAAACAGTGGATTTGCAAAGAGAGTTCCCTTTGCCAGCTGCAGAGAAGAGCAGTAACACACTCAGCCCCCAAATGTGTTAGATTATATGGCTATGTATCGTCTAAACACCTATTGCACTGATGAAAGAGGTGCCTTCCCGCATGGACTGCTCCATTCACAAAGTAATGTTGTCACATTTGTATATTTATGATCATAGACAAGTAAGACAGAAACAATTTCCTATGTGTAGAAAAAACAACCCTAGCAAAACCCAAGAATTATGTCCCTGTTCCCATCTCGGTGAGATGTGGATATTACTTGCTTCAGTAAAAATCTCTGGGGCTTTCATTGAGTGAATATCTAAGATTCAGGATTTAGCTCTCCTTCCATTACCCATGGCAGCCACATATTTATGTTTCAAGAGGGAACAGGAGGAAATAATCTGTAGTATCTCAGCTCTGTCAGGGCCAGTTTTGTCCTTGCCTCATAAAAGTGTCTGTTGTTCTAAGGCCTTTCTCTGTCACTTTAAAGAACACACAAGAAGCCCCACATCCACATTGCAGGGATGGTTCAGGCAGTATTGGAGCATGTGGAAGTATCACAGGTAGCCCAATCGTCCAAACCAGGCAGGTAAACAGCCTTGCTCGGGTGCTTCCACAGCCTCTTCTAAACTCCCATCAGTGTTTTAAAGTGTGGAAATACCTTAAAAATTGAGTAGGAGACCAGATCCTCCCAGTCTTAATCCTGTGGTCATTAACGTTGGTTTCAAAATACCGGTTGTGAGAAGAAATGGGAGACATGTGGAGCTAAGGCCAAGTCCTGAAATGGTTGGGCCAGGCATGATACAACCTGTGCGGGTTCTGTCTCTGAAGTCTAGTGATGACCTGCTTGGTCAGCCTGGGCTTCCCCTGAGCCCTCTCCTGCCCTGAGCATATGGTCTTTGCCCAGAGAATGAAGTATTTCCAATTGTGCTTATTAGCAATGCTATAGTGAAACATTTATTTAAGACTATGCTTATGAGAAAGTGCCTTAATTTTGTATTAAAAGCAGTGAAATTAATAAAGCAAAGTCAGTTTTCACCAGCTGGGTCTGGCAGGTATTTTGCCTACTTTCTCCATTGTTCTTACAAATTATGAGAGGTATTAAATCAAGCTGGGGATTTTTTTTTTCCCTTCTTCAGCTCCCCTGCTTCCTGCTGGAGCTACTAAAATTATGTATTCTTTACTGCTTTCTAAGAAGATTACTACGCCAGCTGACCCAAACAGTACTGGCACCAATTAGACATCATTCAAAATTAATAACCACTACAATGATAACAAATCAAAAGATTGATTCTTCTGATGGGAGAATCATTTTAATGAATTTAATCCTTGTAGAAAGATCAGCTGTGCACAGTCCTGCTCACCAGTGGGGCCCATTTGTCCCTGTCTGTCGCCGTCCCCTAAAACCAGTGAATATGATCAGTAGCCAGCACTTAAGGAACAATAAGAAACAGATTGTACTGTCAGGCTTCATTAAAGATCATCATTAGTATTCCAATTTGGAAACAGTCAATCTATCCTAACCGTTTACCAATTCTTTTCAGGCGCTTTTGTGAAGTTTGGTTCAGCTGCTAAACGTAAAAATGCCGCGCAGGCTTTTTTAGACCAACAGGTTGGGTCTGGCTGATGCCTGTCAGGCTGCAGCTTAGGGACAAAGCTCGGGGGAAATACGGGTTATGCAACCGGGCTCCAAATGATATCATGCACAGCTGCTTATGACTGGAGTGTTTATGGGCAAGGAAACTTTCTTAAACTTGAAACTCAGCAATGATGAATGGAAATGAAATTGATATGGCACTTTCTTTCATCCCACTGTTGAGGTTTTTGGTCCTGAGGGTGTTTTTCAGAGCTGGTTGGCTGGGCTCTCCTCTCCTCTCCTCTCCTCTCAGTGCGGGCTGCAGAGGGCATTTGGAGCATGTTGATGAGGGAGGTGGAATTTGAGATTTGTTTGCAGTTCACTTTATCTTTTCTACTGAGGTCAGATTGCTTTGTTTGTTTGTTCTTCGTTCTGATGGTTGGAAATAGTTATGGAGAAATGGATTATAGGATTTGGGGACATATTTCTGTACGGTCGTCCCTTTCTCTCAGTCATATCCTCTGGCTGTGCAGGAGATGTGGCTGGGATCTTAGCTTTCAAAACAGCTCCTCTGCCAGGCAATGATCTCATTATTTTGAGATTCTTGGCATTCATTATTTGCTAACCTTCACATTTGTCCAACTGCCGTCCTGAAGAGGGTGGGAGGGCAGGGATGTTTCAGGAATCCTCTGTCTGAATTACCAAAAGAAGTAAAACAGAGAAGGAGAGAAATAATAGTTTTTCACATTTCTTTTACAGAAAAAAAGAACAACTGTCTCTCCAAATCTGATTAACAATTAAAAATGTTATGATTACTGTAACAGAATGATGAAAATGTCTCCCAAACTTCCCCTCTCTGTAAAAGCTCAAATACTAGAGTTTAGTACTGTTTTAATTTCTGAACATTTTATACAGTTCAGTAATCCTGTTGGGGACAATTATTTACAACAACGGGTTGCTCGTTGCATGCACATGAAGATTTCTGCTACTTAAATCCATGAACAAGTGGAGTTTGTAACAAAAGCAGCCACAATAAAAGTAGGTACTTCATGAGGATGATCCAGCCCAAAATCTAGTCCTGCCACCCTGGTATCTCTAATGTTTTCCAAAACCAACCCAATAATAGTGAAAACATCACTTTTTTTGCATGTATTAATGTGAAAGAATAGAAAATCCTTTAGCAGAGAATTGCAGTTGACACTAAAGTTAATGAAGATTCTGTGTGAACTTTATAAAATTTTCTTTACTTTTATGCTTGCTTTTGGCGGGGGGGAAGGGAACAAAGAAAAATTCAGACATTTCAGGCATCATTATTTTTCAATGAGAAAACAAAACTTTTTCTGCTGAAAAAATACAGTTCTGATGTAACTGAATTCCAAATGTTTTGCTGAATGCTTTTTGCTGTGTGTAAGTTCTTGTATCATTTTTCACTTTGACAAGATGGTTTTAGTCCAAATTCAAAACCCATTGTGGATTTTACAGGTTAGCACATATTTATTGCAATGGTACTGGCTACATAAGTGGCTACATAGACAATATTAATTAGCAGCATATATTGCAGTGGTGAGTAACATGTATAGTGATAGGAATGCAGTTTAAAAAGCTGAGCATCCCACTGAAGAATGTCAGTCTTTCAAATTATTAATATTCTGGGGGTCCTTCCTTTCTAAAATTTATTTAAAATTTTCCAGTGACTGCTTTGATTATTTGTCAGCTTTGCACATGACAAGCCTGCTACAAAAGGAAAGGCAGAGGGAGCTCTTCCATATTTTTATACCAGAGCAACTGAGATCCAAAGTATTGGCTTCATAAATGCTTTTTAGTTGTTTCTCAAAATATTTCTTTATGAAGTCAAACTCAGTTTCATCTGTCTTTTTTTTCCCCCCTGAGACTATTGATTTTCCTGTGATTTTTTTTCTTTTACCACTTGACTTTTAGCCATTTCTTCCCTTTTTTAAATACCACATACACCTTCACTGGAAAATAATGCCTCCTCTCTTCCTTCCCTGCCCTCAGCAGCACCATCCCACCTCTCCTCCTTGACCAGGAGGTTTTTAGCCACGTGTTGAGACAGCACAGACACCAAATTGGCTGATCCATTCTTTGCAGGTTTCGGATGAATTAGGTTTTCATTCATATGGGAATGTGTGGTGGGAATGTGAAACCAGAAACAGAAGTAGGGTACTTCCTCTTTTGTCAGAAACAAGCATTATTTTTATTGTTGTTGTTGTAGTTGCTATTAATATTATTATATCTTATGAGATGTTTGTAAAGATGATTATTCTACTAGTATGTCTTCTACTGTTTTTATTTAACTTATAAAATATTAATTACTTTGTTTTGGTGGTAGTAGTCATTTACTAGGGAATCTGGTTGGAAGAACCACTGTGAAATCAATACAGTAAAAGAAACAGAATGTGACAGTGGACATACATTTTCCAGAGGAACTTTGAATGAGGAGACTGTGACCCATCAGAAGGGATCTGATCAAATCTGCCAGAGCTACCAGGAAAAATATATATTTTTTTTTTAATTTCCTTTACCTATTTTACAGGTTTTAAAACCATGCAGCTACTGTTTATACTGCAAGTACAATTTCTAAGGTTTATTTAGAGGCGTACATGAGTTGCCATCCTGACTTGACTTTTTTGGATGCCTTTGAGTCCAGAAGCTTTTTTATGTGTGGTACAGGTAAATGAAACAGCAACTCTGTTTTATTTTAATCTCAAAACCCATCTCAAAATCCCACTTCCTCCCCTTTTTTCCTTCTTCTCTTTCTCTCCCTCTCTCCTCCCCCTTTCCCCCTACCTTTTCTCCTCCTTTTTCCTTTTCCTTTTCCTTTTCCTTTTCCTTTTCCTTTTCCTTTTCCTTTTCCTTTTCCTTTTCCTTTTCCT
>JAWWTY010000156.1:3470620-3483974 GCA_035222235.1 Margarornis squamiger
CCTTTTCCTTTTCCTTTTCCTTTTCCTTTTCCTTTTCCTTTTCCTTTTCCTTTTCCTTTTCCTTTTCCTTTTCCTTTATTTTCATTTTCTTTTTCTTTTTTCCCCCCTTTCTTTGGCAGTACATCTATTTGCTGCACATGGAGAGGTTGGGGAAGATAGATTTATTTTCAAAAGTCTACCTACAGGTGGGTTGCCAAGCATAGCAATGAAGGAAAGAGCAGAAACTTTTTAAACTGAAATTGTAGGCTTTACTTGCACTTGGGCTGAGCTTAAGACCATCTGCTCGAGAGATTGAATCCAAATTGGAACTGCACTGCCCTCCTGCGTTCACAGCGGAAAAGGAAAAAGTTTCTCAAACATCCCTGGTACGGAGGAGGCGTCTCATTTAGTGCCATGAATGTGAAACAGAAGGAACAAAATTATTCCTGTGCCCTCCTACTTAGAAGAGCACAGCACCAAAGTAATTCTGCCTGCTCAGAGCAGAATCTCTTCTCAGTTTCACCCAGAACATACAGAAAAAGTGGACAGTCCAAACCATTTGTGGTGCTTTTTCCAGCTCTGCATTCCTTGCCTGAACATCTTGGAAGTTTTGCAGGATGCTCTGCTTTTACATGCAGCCAGTGAAAGCTTGTGGTAAAGACTTCAGGAATTCTGCCCATTTGATGGCTGTTTGGATTCCAAAGCCATCAGTGGTGACAACACATGCAGATGTGAGGTTGCCCCGTTATTCCTTCCTACCACTCCAAATGCTGGGTCCAGCAACTCAGAAACTTCTGGAAAGCCAAAAAGAAAGGGTCAGGGTAACACCTCGGAAAATGGGGATGTACAACACAACGATGTCCACGCAGCCTTCCTGGGGCCGGCACCCACAGCCTGCAGGGTTTGGCCAACGCATTCCTGTGGCACTGGCTGTGTCAGGCACAGCTCCACAGGCTGATTCCAAGGGCCTGGCAGAGCTGGGCAGGGACATGAACTGCTGGGGAGCAGAGTGTGTCCCCAGGTCATGGCTGGGTGAGACCTTATAGAATCAGCAGCCCCTTACAGAGTTACATAATTGTTTGGGTTGGAAGGCACCTTCAGAAGGCCATCTAGTCCAATCCCCCTGCCATCGGCAGGGACACCTGCACTAGACCAGAGTGCTCAAAGCCCCACCTAACCTGGTCTTGAATGTTTCCAGGGATGTTTCTGGGCAACCCGTTCCAGTGTTTCACTACTGTCATTGTAAAAACCATCTTCCTTATATCCCTCCTCCTTTCACACCGTTCCCCTTCCCCTCCCTCATCCTGCTCAGAGCAGAGTGGGTTTGCAGGGTCCTGGAGCAGCAATAGCTGTGAAGAGTCCTGGCTCCTGGCTCCAGCCACTTGGATGTCAGAAATAAAATGACTCCTGAGCATTGGAAAACAAGGTCTAGAGCAATTTTCTCATGAAAGCCTAGGAATGAGAAGAGCAACTCAGTTCAAAATGAGAGTCATTGCACTTCAAAGGAGCCACAGTGACCTGGAAGAGTAACTAGGGAGAATGGGGAAAACCATGAAAATACATAGAAAGTTACACTGGCACAGGTTGCCCAGAGAAGCTGTGGATGCCTCATCTCTGGAAGTGTCCAAGGCCAGGTTGTGAGGGGCTTTAACCTGGTCCAGTGGAAGGTGTCCCTGCCCATGGCAGGGGGTTGGGACAAGTTGAGCTTTAATGTCCTTTCCAACGCAGAGCATTCTGTGATGCTATGAAAATTGTTGCTTCTTACGGAGTGTCCCCTGGTGCTCTGCACAAACCAGGAGCTATACAAATCAGGGGCTCACTGAAGGGTCACGTACTTTCTTGTTTAAGGAGCTCAAGCCACATATTGAGTTAAGCTTTCCTCCTTCTGATTTGCTGTTATAGTTTGGTAATGTCTCTTCAAAATGGGTTGGTTCCAGAGCAGAGAGACCTGTACCTAACAGAACAGAAATAAAGCATGCAGGCAAGGAGAGCAGGAATCAGGAGACCAAACACAACTTTACCCACTGTTGCTGATAAGGGATAATCAGCACAGCTCCTGGGGGAGACAGATCTGGGATAACATAGCAAACTCACTAGAATTGCACCAACTTTACTGTAATGGGATCATAAAAGTGGCAATTCACATTTTTTGAAGTTTTTTGAAGACAGAATCTTTCATGTTTTTGCAATCACAGTTTTTTTCTAGGGAACAAAAGCCAAAGTAATATTGATAGAAGAATCATGTATTGTCAGCATGAAAGTTGAAAGTCAAAATAAGCCACTGAGACTCAATCTTAATTTTATTGAATTACTGTACCTCCAGATGTAATTATTTGGAAACTGGCTGTTGGCTCAAATTCTGCCCTGGACCTGGCTCTAGATTTGGTCTCGAGCTTCTCTGAGCGTCATGTTATTCAGTTCTGGGGCTTTATGGTGCAGAAGACAACACTTCAGCATGCCAATGATATGGTCATTAAAAAACCCAAGCTATTACTACCCAAACCCATGGCTAAAAACCAAAATGCCTGATCAATTAAAAGCAAAACTGCATAACTGCAGTCTCCAGCATGACTTGAATGTTGCCAGAGAAATGAACCAGTGGTTTGGAGAACTCGAGCAAAGTTGTAAATCTCTTTCTGCTCACGAAACTTGGACAACAGCTGCTGGACATCTGCCTCAGCTTCCAGCTGTAGAATTTAGCTGCCAAAGAAACAGTAAACAACTGTTACTGTTCCAGTAAACAACTTGGGTGACCTCAGTTTTGTACAAGTGTGTGAGCACCACTAACGCTCCGTTTGCAGAGGCAGGTGACCCCCAGCACCAAGAGAAACTTTAGAGGAATTATTCTAAACTGTGACCATTTGTAATGATTCACAGGGATTATTCCTCCAGGGAAGAACTCTGGAACAATAGCTTGCTCATTCTGATAGCAAAAAATATTATTTTTACATGGTTTCTTGGGGGAAAATCAATAAGCAGAAATTCTCATGTCTTCAGGACAGTAAGTTCAGCCCTTCAGTATTTAGGGGGGGCTTATAGGAAAGATGGGGACAGAGTTTTTACAGGGGCCTGTAGTGATAGGGCAAGAGCTGATGGTTATAAACTGAGAGAGGATAGATTCAGACTAGGTATAAGGAAGAAATGCTTTATGATGAGGGTGGTAAACACTGGAACAGGTTGTCTGGAGAGGCTGAGATGCCCCATCCCTGGGAACGCTCAAGGTCAGGTTGGACTCTGACCAACTGATTGAGTTGAAGGTTCATTGCTGAAGGGTTGGACAACATGATCTTGGGAGATCTCTTCCTACCCAAACCATTCTATGAGTCTAAATTCAAGAGACTTATAATCTGAATCAGACTTAGTCTGGTCCCCTGGATTCACTGTCTGCACCACCCCTGTGGTTTGAGGCTGTCTGAACAAGCAGTCACTAGCTCAGACCCTCAGTTCTGCTGTGGAGCAGACCTGGCGTGCACCTGGAGTGCAGACTCTGGCTTAGTGTCTTCTGAAAGGAATTGAGACCAAAAGTGGTCTGCAGATCCAAATGAAAAATCAGAAATGGGCATCACTCCAAACCTGCAGTGCTACTCCAACACAAAACAAAATGCTTTGGTAGATGCAGCCACCACAACCTTGACACACAGCCGAGGCTGTAGCCCAGCATTAATATAGGTTAGACAGCAAATTTGTGTCTTCTGCTTTCCTGAATAACTTCATTAATTTTTTTTTCCTATGAAAACCAGTGCATTAAAATCAAAACACTACAGAACTCTTAAGACAATTATTTTGAGCAAGAACTGAAAAGATATCTGTCCCTGGGAAATTAAAGAGTGTGGAGTTTCATGGTGACCTGGCTAACCACCTTGCTGTACCTGAGCTGGCCTGCAGACACTGCTGCAGTCTGGACATACCCAGAGCTCACAGTCCAGCCACAACTCTTTCTGATTTTCAGTCTTTAGCACCTCTTTGTGATGATGGTGAGTTTTTTACTGTGCTGTTGAAGGAAATATTTCACATTTCATTCCTTACGTGTTTTTAGATGTTCAAATACTCTTTCCAGAATAACTTGGTGAAGATTAAGACATCAATGGCATTTCTGCTGTTACTGCACAAAAATAATTCTATGAACAAATAGCAAACTCTTTTTGTGCTTCAAACAGCACATGGTACTGCTCAATACACCTGCAGATATAATAATAATTAAAAAACCAAAACTATCTTGACACAAAATAAATATGCCTTTGTCCTAGATTTCAAGAGGAGTAGAGTTGTTCACATCTTGAATCAACAATAATTTTCTAAAGTTACCATCCTTGGCATTAGAAATAGAGGATTTGGAGAGGAATTGTAAAGTACAGTAAGCACTTTCTTGGGCAAATATTAATTTTGCATTGTTTCTTGTTAACTTTTATTTATAACTTTATAAAATACAAAACTGAAAAACATTCTTCAACATTTGAGGTCCTTTTTTGCCACGGGCAAATGCAACAGGGTCGTGCACAGTTGCCAAAGGGAGATTAACAAACAGTTACTGCTTTATTTGTCTTGGCAGAAACTTGCATGTTCCATTTAAAATGTCTGAAATTAAAATGTCAAACTTTCTTGAAAATTATTAATAGATAGGGGTATTTTTTTGTCATTATGCTCCAGTGTTTTGATGCATATTTCTGATGGGATAGATATTTCTCCTAACAGAAAAATTTGTTGAAAGAAGAGTTTCAGAAGAGCCTATAAAAATCCCTAAGCTTGTATGGAAGAGTCATTTGAAACAGATACTGAATGATACACTCAAAGCAGGTATGTTTTCACAGTAATTGTGCTGACTTTTTGGAAGTTACTGATTGAAATGTTGCCTCTGAGACTTTACAGTCTTTCAGAACTTGTGCTCTGTTCTCAAGGCTGATGACTTGGGAAATCCCTACTTTGTTTCAACAGATTTCCCAGAGGATTGTATCAGCTGAAATAACTTCTCCCCTTCTACTGAAAGCACAGTTTGGGTATGTTAAAACCCTGCACAAAACCCACAAAATTTTCACTTTTAGTTAAGTCCTTTAGTGTCAACAAGAACTTTTTGTAGGGTTTGGTGTCTTGTACTTAAGAGTCAAGACCACCCATTTCAAGACTTGTTCCAGGCAGAGTATGTGCAACATTGCTGAGACATCAGCTTGCCCACAGCCCTTCTTTCCCTGTTGTTGCAGAGGGAGCACATCTACAGGAACTATTCAGTATGGTCAAGAAGAGTGAAATCCAGACTTGCAAAGCCAGCTCACCAAATCTTTAAAGTCAGCACTGTGTTCCTGGGTGCTTCAGAGGCTCAGTGGGAGCCCATCAACACTGCCTGTCCGTCTTGACCTTGATTTGTATTACATCATATAATGAAACTATCATTAATTACATTACCAGCTCTCCTAATCAATGTCTCCAGGGCAAAGGCAGGCAGACCATGGGTGTAAGCAAGGATGGGTAAGAGGAAGTGTGTTTGTAATGCTGTTGCCCTTGTGCCTCACAGAAGATCCATCCATGACCCAACAAGCAAACACAAGTATCATCACAGCCAACCAAGCCTTGTGTCTGTGACTTGGACATGAATGGTATGTAGTTCAGTAGTGCAACAGCCAGCTTTGTTAGCAGTTTATATATTGTAAATCAAAGAAGCTTACTTCTCTCTCTCACGCCTTAGTCTCCTGCCCCCAGACTAAGCGAGAATTTACCATATTGCTGTAAAAAGAAAAGGGAAGGCTCAGAAGCTCTTGCATTCTTAAGTTTCAAACTGATGGATGGAAAGTGGAGGAGCCAGTAAATGTGCTGAGGGATTGGTGGCATAGGTTTGCTCATATTTAAACTGTGAAACTTTGACACTTGCAAATGTCTAGTTAAAGGCAACATTAAAGACAACGGAGCTCTTTTGCTTTTGTGGCTTTGCTAACCAGCTACAATGTCCCATATCAGAGTGCGAGGGTTGGGAGGAGAGGGGAAAATCCATCTGAAATTTAGCAGCTTAAAAAAAATAACAAACCCACAAAAAAAAACCCCAAACGTTTTTAATCAGCTTGAGAGCTCAGTGGATTTGTGAAATCGTTTGGGATTAACAGGCTATTGATTGCTAATAAAACAATATTTAGCTTTGTCTGATGAACAGCAATGGAAAAAGGTGTGGGCACCTTGTCAAACAAGAGCCATTGAGGAGGGATGATGGGTTAAGTGTGGGGGTCTGAGTGGCAGCGTGGGTGCCTGGTCTTCAAGGAGAACTTGTCAGTTGTTAGTGAGGCTGGTGAAAGGAAGGACGCCAGCGCCTGATGGCTGGGGTAGTATTGATGCAAGTTAGCTGACTAATCAGATTGAAAAAGTCCCATGGTATTTATGTCACTTTAATTTTCATCAAACAATTGGAGACGACAGCACTCTATTAAGAAGAGGTTGATCCAGAACTAAAGCTAAATAAATTAGGGTCTCAGTTTAATCAAATTATCCCTCTCCTGGCCTTGGATTAACCGAGGGAGACAGCGTCAGTCTAGGCACTTTTCATTGGCTGATTTATTTTTTTTTTAAAAGAAGCTGGTACAAAGAATGGGAGATTTAACACACATAGCTACTACTCATAATACCTCAAACAAGCACCTTTAGAAGAAGCAGGAATTAATATTTATCAGGACCATTTGCAGTTTTATGGAAGGATATTTCCATTTTTATGTTAGGGTTTTTTCAGTGAAATGAACTGAAAATAAGGCAAAAATCTGTCAACAAAGAAGCTGGACTGAGCGAAGCTGTAACAAGTTGGCACAGAAATGGAAACACTAGCCTAATGCTATGTAATGATTTTTTGTTTGGTTCATAACATTTTAGTTTACCTGCTCTAAAAATGCTTTGATGGGACATTGACACTTAGCTATTGTTTACTTACATATTTTAGTGCAGGGCAAATAATTCTTTTTCCTCTTTCGTGCATTTTTTACATCCCTGGGCGTAAAGACTTTTGAGGTATCCAGATTTGTCTCTGAGAGAATAATTTTCCCAATCTGCCCTATATCTCCTCCTGTAAAGTTCTCACTAAAAGTTTACAGCAAGAGATAGTAACTGTCTTTTCAATACTAATAACATGAAAAAATCTCATGTTTACAGTTCCTATACAAAGATTTCACTGAACTGTTGCAATAGATCTTTCAAGATCTTGAAATAGATCTTGAAACTACTGAAATAGTCCAAATCTGTGTATTGTCAGAATCATTTTATAAGCCTCTCTGGTTTTCTAGATACAGAAATGAAAGTAAAATAGTACATTTTCTGCTGCAAGCAATGAACAGAATTCATCCTAGTTAACTACAAAATGTATTTTTGAAAAATGCAATGTGATGAATATTTCCTTCCAACTTTGTTGGAAAAGTCAAAATAATTCTGCAAGAAAATGTGATTCTGTGCCTGATTCTACTATCTGATTGTCTCTTTCTCTAATTTCTATCTTGTTTTTCGCTGCCCAGGATCATCAGTATTGTTCCTCATTCTGCTGAGGCAATCACAACTTAGGGAGAGTGAAGCCGAACAAAGAAATGCTTGTATTTTTGTTACATGTGTCAAAATGGAGACACTGGGCTGGGCTGTGATCTAGTGCACACTAAGGAAAATAATTGTTGTTGCATATGTAATAGTCATGAGAAATACGAGCGGCTTCTGTTGGTGCCCGTTCTCCTACAATGTACAAAACTTCCCACTCTTCCTCTGATTGCATTTCAGTTCTGCCCTTGCATGTCTAGGCACTAAGCATCAGGTTCCTTAAACAGCTATGCACACATCTATTAATGCTCCTTTCATTTATGATTTCTACATTTTGAGCTCAAACAATTTAATCCTTCCCTTTTTTTCCCTAGCACACCTCAAGTTTCTGTTGTCTTCCGGCAGCTGCTCCTCATGAGCACAGTCCAGAGCTGGTTCTGGGGGACTTAACCTTGCACATGCTCATCCCCTCATAAGAAGGGATTTATTTCCAGGTAACTCATCTAAGTATTGATTTCCAGAGACTGCTAAATGCCCAACATCCACCCGTGTGACACTAAGTACATTGTAGATATTGTAAAAAAATTCTAAGTGCCAGATAATTGCTATTGGGTGTTTGTTTAGAGTGCACAGCCACCATAGTTCCACACTTTGACCCACTAGCTGATCAGAACACCACCTGTCCTTGCTTGTTTTCTCACTGTGAATGAATGAAGATCATATATTTTCATGGCAAATGTGTGGTCTGAGGGAAACACTTCGTTACACTTCAAATGAGGATAGGATTTCTTTTGTAGTTTTTCTTGACAATCATTTATTCTAAGTTCAGGTATTTTTCTCTGTAGAAAACAGACATTTCCCCTACAGAAACACAGGTATTATAAGACACAAAAGTTTCAATTACTTACAGCTGCTTTCTCTGTGAACACTTGTTTACTCTTAATATGCTTATGAGTTCTTTTATCTGCATTTACCCTTTGGACATCAACAGTGAAAGTAACTCTGAAGATCAGGGGTTTTCTAAGCTTCTAAGTATTCAATTATTTTTGATTACTTTGTTAATATTATCTGTTTGGATCCCAGTAGCCTGTAGCATCTGAAACCGTCCTGTGTTCCTCAAGCTGCTCCACAATGCACATTTTGTGGAGGTATTGCTGTAGAGGTAAAAATATATGTGTGTGTAACATACTGAGTCCCACACTGCGTAACATAACCCTAACCCTGGTTCCAGGATGAGTTTTTGTTAAAGCAAACAAACAAAAAAACACAAATTCCCCAACCAAACAAAGCCCCTGCCCCACCCCCCAAAAATACTACTACTAAAAAAAAAAAAAAATATCCAACAAACCAAAACCTGCCCCTGCCCAGGTGAAAAAGTTCTGATTTGCAGCCCACACTTTCACTTCAGCTCCAGATCTAGGCTTGCTTTCTCTCTCAAGCTTAAACCTAACCCTACAACCAGGGTTAGCCCTACACAGGCTCCACTGGGCTTTGTCCAGGCGAAAATTATCTCAGCCAGTTACCCTAGTTCAGAATTATATTAAGGGGAATGTGGCCATCATTTTACAAAACTTTAAAAATGAGCATATAAATTCAGATTAGCAAATCTGCTTTCAATACTGCTAACTTTTCTTAATGATAGGAATAAGAAATACTTTTTGTCTACAGGTCATTCCCTTTGTACACAAAGTGGCACTCAAATTTTCTGATATATGCTTCATTTAAATCTTTCCAAGCTTCTATTATTTTAACAGACTCTAAATTCACCTTTTGGCCATAATAAATGGGTAATAAAGGTAAGGTAATAAAGGGATAAGGAAGTCACTGGCATTAGTTACCTTTTACTGGCAGTGATGGCCTTCTGCAAAATGTGAGGTTTGTCACCTCTCTCTGTTGCTTTTCACTGCTGTATGATGTTAGGAAGCGGCAGCTTTGTGAGAACCCGCTCGTTGCTACACATCTTAAAGGCTTAATGAAAAAGCCACTATCTGCTTTTAGACTGCTGGCTACAGAGTTTGCATCATTAAATTAATACACAATGCAACAAACTGGACTGGGAGGACTGAACGGAAGAGTATTTGTGCTCAGAGTCTGTGCTTCTGGGAGTGTCACTCTTGGCAGTATGGCTTTAGTATCCAAGGAGTGTAGTGTAAAATTTCAGGCAGTTTGGACTTTCTAGATAGAAAATATTTTTGAAAAATTGTCTTCAGTTTTGAGTTTCATGGTTCTGTGCAGTTGTCTGTTCTGTTGGTGACCTTGAATAGTTAAAATCGAAAAAAATAACTCTGCACGACTAAGAAGTAATTTTGGTTTTTAATATTAATTTTTAGACATTTGCTCTCTCTTTTTTTCTAATTCATTTTACACAGGGTAAAGTTATAGCCACTTGATAATAGTTTGTTAAAAATTATTTTGGTAATTTCCTACACAATTTCTATTAACGTGGTTTCTTTGCTTTTCAATAATGACAAGCACAGTGGCCACAATAGTGACGCAGGTAGAGAATAAAGTTACACATGCTTAGAAATTCAGACTAAAGAAAGCCCACAAGGGATATGTCGATTCCATATTTAGTGTGCAAACACCCTCTAACAGTCTCCCCAGTGTTGTGCTTCCAGAACTGGAAAAGAGTTTGAAACGCAGTAAAAGGATGGTAAATATTTGAGGTTTCTTCCCCTTGGCCCAGATTATGAAATAGTAATCCATTACATTGTAAATCTTCCTGTACCATGCAAATCCCTTTATGAGGATTAGGAGATTGCAACAAAGATGATCATATTTCAAGAGGAACCGATGTAACTGATACACTTCTGCTGCAGGGTTTCATACAGCCTTCCCCCAACACGTTATCTACACTGACCCAAAAGAACAGGTGCTTTACATTTATTGAGAATCTTAATTCACACAATAAAAAAAAAGAAGCAGGCTCGGTTACAAGGCTGTGCGGCACATTCAGTCTGGTGCTCTCTCCACAATAGCTGAGGGTGTGCAATGGAGCAAAGACTATGCAATCAGTGACCCCTTGCCCTGTGGGGGCGGTGGGTGGGGGGGAAGAGGAGAATTTCAGTAAAACACAAAGCAGCTGCTGTTTCTGCTTTTGCTGCTATCAGTCTGAGCACTACCCGGCTGGTAAATCTGTTTCTGCTCTCCGCTGCTTGAGCAAGAGTAGAGGAAAAGTATGTTTTATCATTCTGAATCATTTCTGTTTCTCTTGAGGCATCAGAGACTACTTTTGTAGCACAAGCATCTGACTGGACCAGATTTTTTCAGTGTGCTAAGGGTGTGCAGCACTTTGCCAGCATTTTGTACTAATTCTGATTCAATGACTAGTACTGAGTCACTATGTAAGGAAAAAATTCCATAAGAAGTACTTAGTTTACACCACTAAGTAGTGTTTGCAGAATTGGGGGTATCTTGTCATACCTGTAGAAATAATTCTGCATGGATACAGAATTTAAAAACAAAACACAGAACAGAATTTGTGAAGGACTTGGTACCTCCGATCCTTTTTCAAACCTGGCATTATGGTCTTATCTAAAATCAGCTTCCATATTTAGGATTTTCATGTCCCTCTGGATTGGCCTATTACTAAGCAAGCCTAATCTGCTTAATTAGTACCATACTTAGAAGCCTTCTTTGTTAGCTTTGAGAGATAGGGAGGTTAAAAGGAAAATTAAGCTGCATGGGAGAGATATACAAAGACAGATTAGGAAATTAGAGATCAGAGATTGTAATCCAGCCACATAAATAAAGACTTTCAGGTTTCCTTCTTGAATTCTGCATCCCCCTCCTCTTTATTTTTTTTTTTTTTTTTTTTACAGATCAATTCAAATCTCTTTGTTTTTATATTCAGCAAACACCACTGAATTTGCACTCTAAAAACGAGACTACAATCTGACCCTTGGTTCCACCCCTCTAGAAATGACCAAAACCTGCAAAAATTTTGATAATGCTGATGATCACTCTGTTGAGCAACAATTAGAATGTATTAACAAACACTTATGCTGAATGCTACATGTCGACCGCTGTTACAGAATCAGCATTTGCAAAATAAATCTCATAGAATACAACAAATATCATAGAACATGCTGTGTTGGAAGGTACCCATGAGGATTATTGACTCCAACTCCTGGCCCTGCACAGGACAGCCAAGAATCCCACCATGTGCCTGAGAGTGTTGTCCAAATGCTGCTTGAACTCTGTCTGGCTTGGTGCTGTGACCACTGCCCCGGGAAGCCTGTTCAGTGCCCAAGAACTTTTTCTTGGTATCTAACCTAAACCTCCCATGGCTCAGCTTCATCGTGTTTCCTTGAGTCCCTGAGGAAGTTGTAACTGCAGTGAGGTCTCCCCTCAGTCTCCTCTTCTCCAGGCTGAACAAAACAAGTGACCTCAGCTGTGTAGGGGCACCATGAGAACCAGCACCATTTGGTTTTGGAGAGATGTGTGTTTCTGTCAGGCACAAAAGAGAGAGGAAATGAAAGAGCTTCAGTAATCTAGCTGGAATGTCAGGTACTATCTCAAGTGATGACCCTCAAGATTTGTTTTTCTATATAATTTTGAAAGCTACTTTTTAGCTTCTGCATTTGGATGATGTCTCGGTTATAAAAGAGATTAGGAAGAATTTCTTCACAGAAGGGGTGATTAGATACTGGAATGGGCTGCCCAAGGGTGTGGTGGAATCCCTATCCCTGGAGGTGTTTAAGGAAAGACTGAAAGTGGCATTTAGTGCCATGGTCTTGTTGCAATTGTTGAATATGTGAAATACTCTCAAGAAAGGATGTTTTATGTTTGATCTTTGTATCATTTCAAGGCTAATCAACAAGAAGGGAGACATAATTGGTAAAACAGAGAGCTCCTAATGAGCTCTGTGATATCCAGGTGTCCAGAAAACAAATTACTTGTTGGTAGAATTGCCTTGTCAAGGTTTAGGGCTTGACATGTTTCAGTGAGCTCAGACTAAGGGGGAGGTTCACTAAGCTGGGGAAGAAGGATGAACCACCAATAGTGGGCACAGAGAATGCAGAGTTTATGGGCTGCAAGGACATCTGGCAGAACTCCCAAGAGAAGGACAAAACTAATAAAACCAACTTGTTGACCTGGCTGAATCAGCTCTTGACTGGGTAAAAGGTACTTCTGGGAGGGAGAGGCCAGGAGCAACTCATGGTCACCAACCTACGACCCCACTGCCCCAAAAAAGACTGAGCATGTGGCTAATTAGCATGAGAAATGAGAGACTCATCAACGAATAGAAAATAGAACAGTAATTAATAAGAGAACTACATAACTTGTAGTCAATGAACACTAATTCCTCTGTTTGCTGAAATGTACAAATAGTAAAAGGTTTTGATAGTTGGTGTGCTTGATTTGTGGAATACCACAACTCTAAAATAAATAATCCATGATTCTCTCTCATGTGTCACTATTGCCACACCAGGTAACAACCCGATTTTTGTGGACAACAGTCCGGTTGACATTGTGTTGTTTGGCCATAGGCTGGACTCCACGATCTACAGGTCTTTTCCAGCTTCGCTGATTCCGTGATTCTGCCTGTTGCTAAACTTCATTCAAAAGCTGGCAGTGTGTGTGCCATTCCCTTTAGCTCTCCTATGGCACCCACACCACCTGTGAGGTGCAGAAAGCTGGCTGGGAGATGGGGGGGGGCTGCTGCTTCCCAGCGTGTCACTGCCCATGCCCCAAATGTCACTGCCCGTCCCCAAAATGTCACTGCCTGCCCCCAAAATGTCACTGCCCATCCCCAAAATGTCACTGCTCGGCCCCCAAAATGTCCCTGCTCGGCCCCCAAAATGTCACTGCCCATCCCCAAAATGCCACTGCACGGCCCCCAAAATGTCCCTGCCTGCCCCCAAAATGTCACTGCTCGGCCCCCAAA
>JAWWTY010000156.1:3484384-3521177 GCA_035222235.1 Margarornis squamiger
TGTCACTGCCTGTCTCCAAAATGTCATTGCCCATCCCCAACATGTCCCTGCCTGCCCCCAAAATGTCCCTGCCAGTCCCCAACATGTCACTGCCCGCCCCCAAAATGTCCCTGTCCATCCCCAAAATGTGACTGCTCGGTCCCCAAATGTCCCTGCCTGTCCCCAAAATGTGCCTGCCCATCCCCAAAATGTCCCTGCCCATCCCCAATATGCCACTGCCCGGCCCCCCAAATGTCCCTGCCCGTCCCCAAACTGTCCCTGCCCGCCCCCCCATGTCCCGCCATGCCGGAGGTTCCCGCCAGGGGGCGCGCGAGTCGCCCCTTCCCGCCCCTTCCCGCCCCGCCGCTCCGGGCGGAAGCGGCGCACGTGGACAGGGATATGGACAGGGATAGGGATATGGACAGGGAGATGGACACGGGGGAGGAGGAGATGCCCGATCTCTCCGACGGCGAGGAGCTCTGGGAAGAGGAGGAGGAGGAGGAAGGCGCCGCCGTGGCCCAGCGGACACGCTGCCTCTTCTGCGACAAGTGAGGGGCGGCGGGAGGGAGGGAGGGAGGGAAAGGCCGCGGTGCCCTCAGTGCCGCCCCTGGCCCGGGGAGCCGAGAGTGAGGAGTGGGGTGGGCTGGGCTGGACTGGGCTGGGCTGGAGTTGACTGGGCTGAGCTGGAATGGGACTGGGACTGGGCTGGACTGTGCTGGGCTGGAATGGACTGGGCTGGACTGGACTGGGCTGAGCTGGACTGGACTGGGACTGGGCTGGACTGGGACTGGGCTGGACTGAACTGGAATGGACTGGGCTGAGCTGGACTGGGCTGAGCTGGACTGGGCTGGGAACGCCCCGGCTCAGCTCGCAGGAGGCAGCCTCGGCAGGGGGATAATTCATTCCCAGCTTGTAGATGGAGCCAAAGCTGTGTTAGATCCAGACTGAAGGAGGGGGTTAGGTGGGAAACAGGCAGTCCCCTCCCCTCGCCCTGGAGCAGCGTGGAAGCTTTTCTCTTTTCTACTCTTTTCTCCCTGTCATCCTTCCCAGTCGCCAGTAAACACATGAGAGGTTTTATTTCGATGCTGCAGATCCAGCTGGCCCACCAGCCTCCTGTATGTGACTCTAAAGAGTTCAGGTTCTCTGCCCTCAAGGAGTTTTTGAAAGTTAACAAACAGGGTTGGTGGCTTTGTCAAACAAAATCTTTGTGTTTATTGTATTTTGTTTCAAGATGTTTGGCAAACAAGGTAAAAACTTCTTTGTGGGATGTGTGAGTAAGCAGGTGCCTGTTCATCATTTCTCAAAGGCAGAAAATGGGTTCTGAATGTATTGTATCAGGTCAGAACAGAGCATATAGAACTCAGAAGTTAGAATTTCTAAATGTGTTAATGTTGAATATTTAATAATTTGTTATTTACAGATTGTTCAGTTCTGCTGAAGATGTGTTCTCCCACTGCAAAACAGAGCATCAGTTTAATGTTAGTGATGTGATTCAGAAACACAGTAAGTTTTTTTTATGACTTCTTGTTTCCTTTTGTGTGTGTCTCATTTAAAATAAACTGCAACTATTAGTTCGTTTTTAGTTAATTTCCTGGTTGCAGCTGAAGCTTTCACAACACAACAGGATAAGCTGTTGTGGAAAAATGCTTACACCTTATCTTTATGCTGACTGCTTCCCATATGCTTTATCTACTGGTAAAGCTCTTGACTGGTGACAGAACTAAGATTGATCTCTGCTGGCTTGTTCTGGTGTGCTGAATCCTTGCTGCCTACTTGATAGACCTGAGCCAGCTGTGATTTACCTGATCTCTTGGGAACTCTTGCCTGACTAGTGATGCTGTTGTTGGGCTCAGCAGCTTAGCAGAGACCAATGGTGTATCCACCAAGAGGGCAGGTGCTGGATTGTGCTGCTGGTGTCTTTTGAGCAGCTGTTTGCAGTCTTGGCCTGTGTTCTCTCAGGTATAACCTGCAGTGTCTGTTTAATTCTTTCCAAGTGAGGCTTAGGTTGGCTTTCAGTTGAAGGTGTATTTAGGCCAAAGTGGTCACTGAAGGAAAGTATGTGTAGGAAGATGTATGTGAGGAAGGGAGGGCTTTGAAAGAGGTAAGTGCTGAGCTACTGAACCTGAAATATGTATTTTAGTGCATATAGAGGAAAACTGGAAAGCAGGGAAAGGGAAACAGTTTTGGAGAAATGCTGTTTTAAGAGTGTTCACTGAAAAGGAATGTGAGTAAGAGGATGGGAACTACATGAAGCATTTAGAAATCTGCCTGTGAAATTGTAAGATCTGGCCTGTGTTCTGTCTAAAATTTAAGAAAGGTATTTTGAGTTTATCTTTGCTGTTGTTTGGGAGAGTACGTAATTATACTTAAACTACTGTTATTTTTGCCTTGGTGGCAATTTTAAATTAATGTGGGTATGTATTCATGATGAGTAGCATGAGTTTAAATTCTGTTAAGCAGAAAGCTAAGAATGTGTATGAAGGAGCACAGCAGCCTAAAATACCAGCAGGGTAGCTAGTAGGAGATAAGAGTGGCTGTCCTGATGTACTTCCTTGCCAAATGAATGAAATCCCTGTTCATAAGCCCCAGTTGGATGTGTTCCATTCTTAATTTACAGCAAATGTGTTTGTCCTGAGGGTGAGAATTTCCTGGTTTAGTCCTAAGGAGAAGAAAAACATAGATGGCAAACTTAAGATAGGAAGACTGCACTGGATAGTGATGTACACCCCAAGGGAAAGCTGACCAATTGAACAAGTAATTAGTATTCATTTAATTGGAAAGTTTGTGTGCTTTAATGCAAACACTCTCTCCTTTTTGTCTTTTTTTTCCCCCTCTCTTTTCAGGACTTGATTTTTATGGATACATTAAACTAATAAACTTTGTCAGATTAAAGGTAGGTGTGCCACATACTACTTCTGTAATCTTATGTTTGGAGAATAGGATGTCAAGGTCCTGTGCTTCCAGCTGGCTCTTTTTTTAATAACTGCATGAGATTTTCTATTGTTGTTCTAGAAATAAGAAGTCAGAGGAATTAAAATAGCTGTTGATTTAGATATGAAGTTGGTTTAATTTTAAAATATATATAATTAATGTGAGCTTTATTGTTTTCAGAAGAGAATGTTCAGACTTGCGAAAAGTCTCCATGCTGTGTAGTCATCTTTGTTGATTTGTCTTGGCCTTTGACTCTGCTGTTTTGCTTCAGAAATGGGTTCACTTGTCAGTAACTGAAGTTTGAGTCTCTGCCTGTGTGTTGGTGTAAGAGTCTTTCCTGAGGGTGTGAGCTGGCCAGACCCCTACTTAGTAAGAACAACGCCTGGATTAGGTTACAGAACTTAAATCTGTGCTAAAATGATGCCAGTGTCAAGAAAGCTAGTGGGAACCTACAGTTTTTGGATAGCTCTGGGTATATTTTGTGTATTTTGGGACTTTGAAGCGTGATCCTTGGTTTGTCCCTAAAAGTTTAGGTTTAAACGTTATACCATCTTCCCTTAATTAGCATTTTTTTACTTAAATCTTCGAATCTTAAATCCACCATGCTTATTTAATGCGTGACTGGCTATGCAGAGTAAACACACACAGGCAAAAACTAAGTCCAGAATCTGACTTCTGCTTTCCTGGCTGGGTGGATGCAAACAGGAGATAATACAGCATTTCTGACACTTGTCCCTGCAGCACTGTTCATGTGAAAACACCTGTCAGGATTAGTATCTGGGATTTATTGATTGGTCCTCTTGTAAGCTCTGGGTGTGACACAGCCAAACACCTGAGTAAACTTGATTCCGGATAGCAGTGTAATCCTGCAATTATCCTGCAATATCTATCAATCTGCCGTGCTTTGCTGCTTTTGCTGAATTCCTTGATCCTGTAGCTGCTTGGGCGTTCTCAGCCTTTGCTACAAAGCTCCTTCAATAATACCCTGCATATTTTAATGTGTGAAAGAACAAGTCTTTGCCTTATTTTCTTGAATGAAGTTGGTGTTTTCAAAGACACTTAGCTTACGTGCTCTTCCCCTGTCTAGAAACCAACAGGAGCATATTTGTGTTCTCTGAGCAGCCCACTGCCTTGGGAAGGGGAGGAATATTTGAAACCAGAACTAGAAGATGATCTTCTCCTTCAGTTTGGTAAATATTGTGTTTCAGTATGACTGTGCTGCATTATGGGGTAAATACGGTATTGTCAGAGTTCATGTCAGGTGAAACATTGTCACTGCTATTCAGTTGATTTATATACATGAGAAAGTCCACATGGTAGCTGAAGTCATGACATTAAGTTACACTTGTATTTTTGCCACGCATTGTGCATTGGTTTTTAATGACTGAGATTTCCATAGCCCTGGTTTATTGTCTGCATTCATTTATTGTAGTGAATTCTCATAGCAGAGATGTCCATATAGTAATTATGTGGCTCAAAGAGACACTTGACATGAGCTTCATTGGGAGATTTGTGAAGCTTTTAAAGCTTCTAAATATAGATATTTAAAACCAGATGCATTCCTTCAAAAATACATGCCATAAGTAAAGAGCAAGTAATTTGCCTTGTTGAAAACATCTTTTATACAAGTTCTATTTTGGATGAACCCAGTGTAAGATGCTGTAAGAGTCCCGATTCTTTGGTGGTTCTAGGGATCAGAACAAGCAGCCTTAGTTTCTATCTCATGGCAGTTCTTCAGATGTTCTTGAGAGAATTCAGTTTCTTTGGAAATTGTTTTTGTGCCCATGATCCTCCCACTCTGTTTTGCACTTGTATCTCTTTCTTTCAGTTAAACCAGAAGGTGCTTAGGGCTTCTCTGTACAGTCTGGAAGTGAGCCCTGTTCCATGGTAGGACAGGTAGTGCCTGCTGGAGGACATTGGTTAGTTACTTCAGGGATTTCACATTTCAGTGTATCAGCTCCTGCCTGCTGTGTGTCTTTGCCCGAGCTATGGACTTTTGAAGTGCTTTGAGGTGCCAGTTGCAATTGCTAAAGAGTTGTGGTGGTGATTTGAACCTGTGAAATATTAAATACCTTGTTTCAGTGCCATGGGTCAAATAGTCTCCCACAATTAAAAGGAAGAGATAAATGTTCTTTATTTAAGTTTTTGATCAGTAAGCTGGCAATAACTTCTTACTACACCCAAAACCACAGTAGCATTTTTTTTCTTCCACTGACATCCACTGAAATCAGCTGAATTTAGCAAGAGGTGAATGGCACCTCGTGAGGGCTGAGTTGAAGCTGTAGTTGAAAAGCAACATTTCATCTAGATTCACTCTGCTTATGCTCTTCTCAGTTTTGTGTTTGTAAGTTTATAAAAGCCCAAAGAATTGGTTTGAAGATGGAGTTATTGTCTAATTATTAAGAAAAATTTTTATAATTTCTTACCTTTTACCTTAACGACACTTTTGGCCTCAGAATAACATAATTGGAAAAATAGAGGATAGGACTGTAATTAACTTTGTACTCTAAACCTAATGTCTCTTCTATGAATAATCAAACACTGGTATTTCAAGAAGTCTGATTTCTGGATTTATTTGCTTTATTAGCTTAGAGCCTGCTTACAGCATATTTACTTTTTCTGAGTAGTATTGTGTTCTGCAGTTAGTCCTGTCAAATTCAGTCCTGCCTTTTGTAAAACAACCCACTTTTGCAAATCATCCAAAGACAGAAGTAGGATTATATGTTTATGATCTGCTGTGAAGCAACACATGACTGTTCAGTGACTTTTTTTCCTCTCCATTTCATCAGATATAGAAGATCTTTGTGAACCTGCAAATATTTTGCCTTGTAATGGTTTAAATGACACCATGGTGCTCCTTGAACAGTTAAAACATGCAGAACACAGAGCAAGAGCGGCAGAAGCAGCCTTGGCTAGAGCACAAGATGATCTTCAAAAAATGAAGTAAGTGTTTGAACTGAAGCTTTGGGGTGTTGTAGGTGAGATGGCATGTTCATGTTTAAAGACCAATAGAAATTCAAAGAAGTAGTAGAATGTAACTGTGGAATAAACCTTTTGACTTATGTTGGGACTGCAGATTTCTCTTGTTTTGTAGATGGTCAGTAGATGTGTGTGTTGATGGTTAGTAAAAACTGTGCAAAATCAGCACAGATTGAGATAAAGCATGTTTAGGAAAGCAAGCACACGGCTCAGAAACATATATTTTCCTTAGTTGCTGAGGCACTTTTCTGTTAGTCCTTTAGATATGAATTTAAACACAGCAGAGGGGAGAGAGAGAGACTGACAAATTAAATATGGGACTCCAAATATTGTCAGAGTTGGCTCCAAACGATTGTTAGTAGTAGAGTCCACTTACAGTTTGGAGAAACTTCCAATGAAATTAATAAATCAACTTTTCAGCTACTTTTCAGTTGCAGGTGTGGGTTCTGTTATTAAGAATATCCAGTGCATCATGGTCAGGAATCAGGACATTCCCATGGCTGTACATGCCACTTGTAAATCTTGAGCTCTGCACAATATGGATTGATGATGCTTGTGCATGAAATGCAAGTGTAAACTTCTTTTTGGGTCACATAAGATTGAATCCTCTAGAAACATGTCGTTTCAAGATCATACTGATTGGGCAGTGAAGAACTGAAATTCTATTTAAGAGACTTGGAAAAATAACTCAGGTTCTTTTGTGGAGAAGTTAATCAACAAGAACTTCGTTTTGTAAAATATTTGAGGGTTTATTGTACATTTTGACAGTACATACTTGGTGTTATAAGTAACTAATTAGACCAAAATAAATTAATGTATTTAAATCTTCTCAGCTGTGAACAATTATGTCAAAAATGAGCAGTTTTGTCTTCAGTCGGGTTTGACTTTTGCAAATTGTACTTCATAGCACACAGCACTTTTCTGGGATCTGTGTACATTATCCATTAATTGATCATAAACAATAGAATGAAAGAAATTTGTCACTGTGCTTTGGAAAATTGAGCATTTTTTTCCTGTATATCTTCTTGTCTTCCTCTTTTCCCGTTTGTTTTCATTTAAAACAAAAAAGCCATAATTTTTTCAGGTCATCAGTAGCAATTTCTTTTGAGCTCTAAGATTCAACCAGGCTTATAGATTTTTATTATTTTTTTGAGCTTAGTCTATCAAGTTACCTGCTCCTGTAAGAAAGAGTATTTTATTTTTCTTTGCCAGTGTAGCCTCTTCAGTTCAGCAGAGATTGTCAACAAAAGTAGCCAGATGTAGATCTGCAGAAGCAGCACAGTTTTAAATTATGGACAGCTGAACCAGTTGCAGTGTAGCAGTTAATGTGCTGTAATTCATAGTGATCCTGGTTTATGCTGGAGAGAGACCATCTGCAGATGTTTCCTTCCAGGTGAACATCTCTGAAATAAAGATGATAACAGTTCTATAAATCAGGTTGCCTCTAGCACTGGATGGAACTTATATTTTTAAGGGCATGGCTTGTATATGTTGAAATTTTCAATCTGTCACTTGTTTAAAGGTGATGGTTTTTCTTTTTACTTACCTTCTAATTCTTGATTAAAAAGACTGGAGGGCAGCTCTGTCTCTAGAGTTTCTTTGGTGCTTGTGTTTCATGCGTAGGCTGGAGAAACTACTGGCTAAATTCATTTTAAATAATTTTAAATTTGGAATCACTGGAATCTCAAACAGTGCTAATTAAACTTAATCATACATCATGAAATCTAATTTTTTTTAAGTTAAAATTTTTATCATTTAGATATTTATCTAAAAGTAAGGAAAATGCAAGCTGTCATAATAAAGAGAAATATTAAAAATAAGATCCATACTTTACCTGTATAGGAAGTTTCTGATACTGACAAAATTTTATTACAGATTGGCTTACCATATTCTCTTCCCCATCCAAACTAGCTGAGTAGGGAAATATTTGATATGTCAGGGGTAAAATGATATTTTTGGTTTTGTTGTTCTGTGAAGATGGTACTTGTAATGAGATGTTACCTATAGCTTCTATAGGTGAAGTTTCCATTTATGAAAGTATGATCACTGTTAAGTGTTGATGGCTTTGGAGTGGTCTGTTGTGCAAATTTTGTTGCTGTTGGAGTGTAGACTTTGGAGGAATCTTGTCTGGCTGGAGGATGTTTGCTTTTTCACTTCATTGTGGGTGTATAATAAGCTGTTTGCTTGTTGACTTTCTAATAGTGTTTTTGTTCTAAAACCCTTGGTTTGTGTATTTTGTCATCAAACCTGCTGTGAGGAATGAGAACATAGAATCATGGAGTGGTTTGGGTTGGAAGGGACCTTCAAGTTCATCTCATTCCAACATCCTACCTTGGGCAGGGGCGCGTCAGGTTGCTCATGGCCCCATCCATCCTGGCCTTGGACGCTCCCAGGGATGGGGCATTCACAGCCTCTCTGGGCAGTCTGTGCCAGGGCCTCACCACCCTCACAGCAAAAAAAATTGCTTTCCAATATCCAATCTAAACACGCTGTCTTTCAGTTGAAATCCATTTCCCTTTCTCCTGTCACTCCTTGTCCAAAGCCCCTCTCCAGATTTCTTGTAGCCCCTTCAGGCACTGAAAGGCTACAGTAGGGTCACCCTGGAGCCTTCTTTCCTCCAGGCTGCACGCTCCCAATTCTCTCATCATTTCCTCCTGTGTTTTAGGAATGCAGGACCATGGAGGAGTTATTTATAATAAGCAACATGAAATTAGAGTAATAAATTGAATTTTAAGCTCTGTTTTGTTTTCACCCAAATGCTTCAGTTTTCTGCCTCCCACTAGTCACACAGTGTCGTGTGGGCTGTAGTTCTTGTGCTTTGAATTGAATCTGCAGCACACAGCCTAAAACACCTTGAGCACTGTGATGCTGGCTTTTGTACCAGTGAGCAAAAACTAAATAATCCTTGCTTAAAACCAGAAACCAGATCGCAGTATTTCAGTGTGAATAATTCCTTCTTGTGGAGGGAATGCTGTGGTGCAGCAGCCCGGAAGAGCCTGCAGAGGGAGGATGTGCACACCTAAAGCAGGACCCATTGTTGGCAAACCCCTTCGCAGCCTTCCCTGGATTTCTTCCCTCTTCCAAGCCCTTTCTCCACCACCCCCCCCCCACTTCCTTTTCATGGTCCCATAAACACGTCTCCAGGGTATATTTCAAACTGATTACAGGCAATTTGCCCAGGATTTTGTGATGAACACAGATGTCAGGAGCAGCTCGTCATCCAGCGCCATTGCAGACCTCCAGGAGGATGAGGATGGTGTTTACTTCAGCTCCTATGGGCATTATGGCATACACGAAGAGATGCTAAAGGTTAGCAAGTCATCTCAACTGCATCTTAGTAGGACTGAAGAGGAGGGAGAATGAAGTGGGCTGTGTGCCCATAAATATACTGCAGAGCAGCTGCATTTTTAACCCTTTCTACCCAGGATAGTTTTTTTCCTAGGAGTTGTGCCACGACATCTTTCTTCAGTTTTACTTCCTTTGTATAAATACTGTTTACAGGAAGCATCAGGAACATAAAATCATTTCCAGATATGCTCAATATTACAATATCTTTACTGCAGCCTTACCTTGCCACAAGCAGCTTTTTCCTGTATGCTTAAGAGATAGAGAATAAAACACAGTGCAGACAGTGAATATTTTTCTTTAGTTTTAAATTTTCCTAAGGATAGAAATTTGCTAGGCAAGAGCATTTCTAAGTATTATGGTTTCCTACTGCACTAGGAAAACAGAAATTCTTACTTGTCCTTGGTTCAGTGACATGACATTGAACAGCTGTAAAAAAGAGTGTGCTCCTTTATATGATAAAGATAAAATTAATTTTTAAAATTTGTCAAAGGCAAACAGATGTATGCCCTTTTAACTTTAAATAAAACCCACAAAGCCCAACAGCTTATAATTGACGTGTAAATGAGAATCTCATAATTTGTCCTTTCAGAGAAGGTATCATTCTTATGAAAGTTATAAACAATTTTATAGTTTTAAGACAGAATTAAATGTAGAGGTAGAATACAGAGCTGTGAAGTGACTTTGTCCCTGCATCTTGCAGATAAAGTTTTCAGCTTCCTAAATCATTTGCTGGCCCCAATGCAGAAATGCACATGAACCTATGCTAAGAATAGAATAAGCATGAGGTTAATATCAGGGGGAGGAGATTTTACAGAAGCACAGAGGTGGCTGCAGAAATAGTAGCATATTTTCCAAAATGTACAGTTTATAGGAATATAATTGAAGTAATGAAGATAAATGAAAATGACAGGTGTTTGGTTTTGCAGTTGTATAAAGCTGCCATTTGAGACATTATAGGCTATAGATGAGGAAGCCTTTCTCTTTGCTGATAAAGTTTATAATAAATCTGCATCTCTGCACAAGGAGATTGTTACAAAATTGTATTTTATTGATTTCAGGGCATGTTTATCAGAACACTTTTAAGAAGATGACTTTCTGAAACATATGAAAACAATTGGTTTTTATTGTCTGTACATTGAAATTTTTCTTGCATACTGGGCATTCACTTGAATTTCTTTTTTCACGTCTATCTCATTTGCAAAAATATAGTGACTTGCTACATGAAAATTTTTAAGAAAGGAGTCTTGCTGTCTGAATTTTAAGTCTGTTTCTGACACTTCAGTCTTGAACCTTTTTTTTCCTTATGCCTGGTAGTGGTAGGATGAAGTTTCCACTTGGTGGGTTTTTTACTGCAAACACTTCAGAGATGGAGGAAGAATGTTGTTACTTCACACTGGCCAAGTGGCGAGTGTTTCCCTTCCTCTGCCTTTTTCGCTCAAGAATTTCTTGACTGTCATCTTAATAAATGTTGTTACCATCTTACTTAAAACCAAACCAAAAAAGCATCACATGGAAATGTTGAGTGAGAGAAGGGAATTGATGGATAGAGACACCTGAAGTGACTGACTGGAGGCAGCAGCTCGGATTGTATCGATTCAATTGGGGCAGTACTGAGGCAGTGACTGGGCAGGATGTAAGGCTGAAAGATTTCCAGCTGACTGCTTTCTCAATGGATGCTGAACATTCCAGTTTGGATTATTTATTTTTAAACTTTTTTGGTCGTTTCAGCAAATCCTGTTATATGCTGCAGTAGAGGTGAAGCACTAAAAATAGTTCCTCTAAATATAACATCCCAGTAAAACAATGTGATTTTAAAGGATGACAATTTCTTTTATCCATGTTAATTATGTAGAATTTTAAAACAGAATTTTCCAAGATGAGCCCTGTTTCTTTGGGTTGTGTGATAACACTTCTACATTTAAAATTGGATTTCAGGATTTTCAAGCTTCAAAATAATTTTTTTTGTCTCCAAATTTTTTATTAACGTATCCTTTGTTCTCAGCCACTGGTTTTGATTTTGGTTTTCTGTCAAAATAGACTTTGTTGTTTCTCACTGTAGAAGATTTCTTTTGTTTCTCTGTTGTTTCTAAAATTTCTTAACTTACTATAGTAGAAAAATACTAGATTTAATATAAGCATTTGGATTTTATACTTCAGCATTATTTGCACTAGGTAAAAAATTGCTGAAATTGTGTTTTTACTTTGCTGTAACAGTGGAACTGCAACAGCAATTCCAAAGCCTATACTTGGCTGTCAATTTGTGTACCTGCTGGTGCATGGTAAGAGAATCAATGTTTTAATAGATTACCTTGCTGGTAAACTGAGCCATACTGCTGCCTTTGATCCGCTCAGATACTAGAAATGTTTTGTTCTATGCTTGAAAACATTCCAGATGCTCCAGCCCTGTTGTATTACAGTCAAATTTATTTACTCTATTGGACTTTTGTAGTATGGACTGTACAGCTTTATTTACCACCTTGTCATCGGGTTTGCAAATTGGCAGTTTGTTCAGAAATGGAACAGGTTAATTTGATACATAACTTGTTCTTTTTTAAAGAAGCCTCTTGTGTCACAGGAGTGTCAGAGAATAAAATGATAGAAAACATTTCATGAGCTAGTGATTCAAATTTTTACCATTGTATAGGAGGTTGTTATGTAAAGTTGATGCAGTATTGCCACTCTGCTGTTCCTGGAAACTGGTGAAGAGGTATTAAGAACTTTGAAAGACTCAAAATGAAATGGAGCGGGTCAGGAAGCCGTAAGCTAGTTTCTTATTTTTCCTCCAGCTGAGGGAACTGGCTTCATTTGTAAAGACAGTAAATTCTGAAATACGTGTGGGCAGTGTCATCATTGCAGAGCCCTTGTAAGTACAGTATGCACAAAACACATTTAGGCCAAGTTAAAAAGGAAGTTTTTCAGTATTTTTGAATGATATGCTGTACCTAAGTGTGAAAAAATGAACACTTTGCTTCTAAATAACAGGACAAAGTGCGCACAGAAAGCTATCGGGACTTCATCTATCAAAACCCACATATCTTCAAGGACAAGGTAGGTAAAACAGCTCAGAAAATGCAGTAACTTGTGTTTTATTTTTTCTCAAATGGTAGAAAACCTTCAGGTTGGCTATTTTGTAGCTCTGGAAATGTGGAATTGCACTGACAGGATTTGATTTAATGTAGTGTGGCTTTATTAGGTGGTGGAGAGCTATTCAGCTGCTGGAGGGTGCGGAGAGCTGATAAGAGCAGTGGTGATGGCCATTGTCCTTGTGCTCTGTGCCATGTCGGCGTGTTCATTAATTATGTTGGCGGGGTGAAGTTGAGCCTTTCTTGTCCAGTATATTAGGTAGAATCTCTCTGAGGGCCTCTTTACCAGAATTAAGTGAATTTCTATGTATGCCTGATACAATAAAAACGTCCTAGAAGCCCTGTGTAATTAGAACTGGGAAAGAATTCACATGTAACTGATTTTTGGATTAAGTGTTGTTTACTGTCTCCGGAGCAAGTTATTATTATTGAAGGGCTTAGAGCTGGGAACTGGTATTTCACTTGCAGTGAGGAGAATTGTACTGAAATGATCTTACAGTAGTTATGATCCTCTTCTTGTCTTCTGTCTTTCTGCTGGCTGATTAGTTTACTGTGTTTTGAGTTCATGGAGCCATGGAGTGGTTTGGGTTGGAAGGGACCTTAAAGATCATTGAATTCCAACCCTCCTCCATGGGCAGGGACACCTTCCACCAGCCCAAGTTGCTCCAAGCCCTGTCCAGCCTGGCCTTGGACACTTCCAGGGATGGGGCAACCACAGCTTCTCTGGGCAACCTGTGTCAGGGCCTGCTCACCCTCCCAGGGAAGAGTTGCTTCCTCATATCTAATCTAAACCTACTGTTTTTCAGTTTAAATCCAGTCCCCCTTGTCCTGTCACTGCATGCTCTTATAAAATAGTCCCTCTCTCTCTTTCTTGTTGGCTCCTTAAGGTTCAGTAAGGCTGCAATCGGGTCATTCATCCCTAAGCCTTCTCTTTTCCAGGCTGAACAATCCCAATTCTCTCAGCCTTTCTTTGTAGGAGAGGTGAGAGAAGTACAGTTTTGTCCTGGCAGGAGGTATTTCAAGGTTGATAGTGCCTATTCTCCATATGTCTTGCCTCAGTGTTCAACTGGCAACTGCAGCAGAAAAAAATTAGGAAATCGTTTTCTTCCTTTTTTTGCCTCAGTTCATGTCACAAGCCTGTTTCTGCTAAACATTTCTAAACTCTTGAACTATAATGAGAGAATAAGTGAAAGTGTTGTAGAATTATACTGTCAGCTACTTAAATGATGCAGGTGACTGTATAGGTGGGCAGCTCATCTAACAAAGCAGAAAGATCAATAAAGGAAAGAAAACTTTCCTGGGAGAAATTTAGTTTCCCAGATGCCCCTAAAATTGATAACTGCAGGTGTTCACAGGGTAAGACTGATCTGAAGTTCCGTGAAATGTGTGTCCTCGTGGAACAGTAATTTTTCAGAATGGGTTGTATTTCTCCTCTGCTGTATGGACACACTGGGAACATTGAAAACAAACCATGGATTAAGTGTTAAGAGTCAATGTTGCTTCAGCCCCAGCAGCACTTGCTCAGGAAACAGCTTAGAGAAAGTGTGTGCTTACTCAGTTGTTGTGAAAGCATTCAGCTTCTCTGAAGATTCTCAAGTATCACAGTATCTACAAAATGATTTCTGAACACGCTTTTTACAGCAGTTTTTTGCTCAAGATTGCCTTGAACTCATAGTGGATCCAAACCCCTCATGATGTGTTGAGGTTGAATTGAAAGACAGATTTTTAATTGCCTTAGTTCCCAATAACCACCATCCGTGTCACTTGTGCACACACTTGGTGTGTGACCAAATGTTGATATAACTTTCACATGGCACACAGTTACGGGGAATATGTGGGATTTTTTTCAGAGATCTAGACTTCTGCTGAAGGAAGTGTTAAGATATTTTGCTTAAATTCATGTATCAGCTAATGCTCTCAGAGGCATATTAATAAGTGAAACTTCCAACTCAAAGAGAAAGGTTTTTTTCTGTAGAAGTTTTATTACAATTTTTTTTTTAAAAGTGAGTAGAAATCTGATACTATATTTCCTAGAACTCCCATCTTGTAGTCCTCTCTGCAAAATACATAGTGTTGCTTTTTGTTGTTTCTGAAAGGACACCTGTAAGGTAGTTTGGGAGGAGCTTGTTCAAGGAGCTGAATTCGTGCTACTCTCCTTTGATGCAAGTCTGCTGTATCCTGAAGAGGTGTGATTGCATGGTGAGAGATGATCACAGAATATCTAGGTTTGTCTGTTAGGCATACTTCATTCAAAACCAGCCAATTTGTTCTCTCTCAGGTTTCAGAATAGATTTTTAAAACTTGTATGAATCCTCCTTGCTGCCTTTATTTTCAATCTGTCAAATGAATTGGAGATGAGAATAGGGTAATTTAGATTACCTAGCAGGAGTAGTTAAGGTGGCCTTACATATTGAAAGGAAATGTGGTCCATTTTACAATGAGAGTATTTTTGGGAAAACATGGTTTAGTAAAGCACTGTTGCCATGCTTAGTTGTTCTGGTAGAAGTCCGAGGCAAGATCAATGCCACATTCAAGGAATAAAATGAGTTTTTAAAACAAAGGGTTCATTGATAGAATTAATTTAATTGGCCATATTATATGACCTACTGGTTCTTTGTGTTTTTCTGTTGCTAAAAGCAGAGTATCAGTTTTTATTACACTGCAGAGAAGGATGTGATGCTGCAGTGTATTATTGTATAGTCAAATCACAAGTCCAGCTGCTCCAGATCTTTGGTGAGAGGCCATATGTGATCACCACAAGAATGTGTGAGCTGTAGACCCTTGTCCTTAGGCTAATTGGTGATCATTCTGCTTGTCTTTCTGTTCCTCAGATGTAATCCAGCTTGCATATTTTCTCTCCGGTGCCTCTTTCTCCACCCCCATCCCCTGCCTAAGGCTAGATGAGTTCCATCTGGGTTTTTAAGTGACCAGGGCAGCTGTCCAAAGTGGTGTCTGTTTTGATTTTTTTCCAATTTGTGCTGATTGCTCTCTTTCATGCAACGGTACGTCAAGATCATTCTTTCACAGGGGTTTATTTTTGGCTGTGACTTCCAGCTTTCATGGCTCAGTGATTTCGTTAACTACCATGGGTCCAGTGTTAGAATAGGTGATGCTGGGAGGGTGAGATTTCAGCAGCTGCAAGAATATTGATTTTTATTTTCTATTCCTGTCTCCAGCAGATTTCAGCCTAGGGATTTCTGTAGCCATAACACATTCATACGTAACTTGTGAGTTGTAGAGTTGGCTCCTTTTGAAATATAGCTGCAAAAAGTTGCGTGTGGAACAAATAACTATCCCACAGCTTTCCTGGCCAGCCTCTACAAAAGGTGCTGTAAAAAAATTCATCACACTAATGCTTTTTAGCCTGATTCGAGGTTGTAAGTTGTTCTACCAAGACAGGTTGCAGTCAGTTCTTCAGTCACGTCTTGCCAGAACACCACGGCAGATGCTCACTTACACTGTGCTGCTAAGGATAAACCCCTGGTTTTATTCATGCTGGCTTCAGGATCATTGTTCTGTATCCACGTATAGGACTGTATACAAGGGAAGGCAAGCAGACCTAAGGTGCAGAGCATCCCAGTGTTTACTTTGATAATATCTGTCAGGTGAAATGGAAAAGTGCACATGCAAAGCTTTGTTGTCCCAAAGCAAGAATGCTCAGTAGCTCACGAGCTGGAAAGTGTATCAGTAGGGTGCGTTATTGCCTTGAAATATTTTGTAAGATGGGATTATAATTCTCAGATGGGTGTTGAACATTTTGGGGTTTAGTGGTAAGAGTTTTTAACACCATTAGTAAAGCTTAACTATATTTAAGTAGGAGCCTAACAGTGAGACTGCTGATGATCTGACCAATGCAATAAAATGCACCCTCAGCATCCCCAGAGGTGCCTTTCAGCCTCAGCAAATATGTAAAAATATCAAACCTGAAATTCATCTTAAAAATCGACTGTAAGACATTAATCAGTTTTTAAGCTGTTGAGAAGTTTCCAGCAGTCAGAAGAAATATACTATTATGATAGCAAGGCCTTAGCAAGGCTAGTTGGTAAAACCTCTCTATGATAAAATTTAACACTGCAAGCAGCTCAACTCTGCTTAGTAATAAATTCGATACTCTTTTCTTAGTTGCTTTGCATTTTTTCAGTCTTCTTGCAGTAGCTAATATACCAAACCCCAGGCATTTTCATGAATCTTGTTGCTGTGCTGAGTGTGCTTTTTCAGGTGTAGTGATGAAGTTTACTCTTTTTTCATGAAAACTTAGGGAACCTATCTTACTGGATGTTTTTTTGATCCTACTTTGATTATAAATAGTGCTAGACAGACAATATTTTCAGGTGTTAAAACTGTTCCGATGACCACCTTGAAATTTAGTCATCTTGAGCCATAGCTGTTTTGGGGCACTGTGGCCATTTATGGCAGAGAATCCCTAACTAAAGTTTCTGAATAGACTTTTAATGAAAACTGCAGTTAGAATATGTTTCTTTCAGTGCCAGTGCTAGGTTCAATTATTAGTGATTCAGTGATTAAAAAGTTATAATTTCCCTCTTCTCCTGTCCATATAACATTTTAATTATTGCCCAAATAATTGCTTGTGGTTGTTTCCCATATAACTGAGTTAATTTTCAGCTGAAGCTCATCTGCTTCATTGTCTGTGTGGAAAAGGTGGTAGAGGGTGTGGATTTAGAACTGCAGCTTGACTTTGGTATCTCTGCATGTAGCGGTTGATGCTACAGTTTGTGCCTTCTGTTGGAACATGGTACCTCACTGATGTAGAAATAAGTGGAGAAAAATCATAGCAAGGAAAATAAGATGTTTTTACTTCCATTTTATTCATTTCAGGTGGTTTTGGATGTTGGCTGTGGAACTGGAATACTCTCCATGTTTGCTGCCAAGGCAGGTGCGAAGAAAGTGATTGGAGTCGACCAATCTGAAATCCTGTATCAGGCTATGGACATCATTAGGTAGGAAAAGCAACAAGAAAAGTAGGGTAAATATTATTGTGAAAAGTTTTATTAAAACGCTGCTGCTAGTTAATGATCACCTATCAGTCTGTGTTTTATTGAAGGCCTTCTTCGCCCTAAGAAAGAGCATGGATTTTGATGTTCTGTGAAGTTTTCTGCCCCTGGTAGGAGTAATTAAAACAGACCTTCCCCCTAATGGTACCATGGGGCCAGTGCTGCCTGGATGCAGAGGCTCCAACTGAATCCTGCCTGTCCATTTCCCATTCTTACATTTTAAATGTTGCTACTGATAAAATCATAAGTTTTTAGACAACAGTAGACACCAAGATGTGAGAAACTTTACCTGGCTGCACTACTTTGAGTTTAAAGAAAGTTCTCATTTAGATAAACTCAGTGAAAGCTGTTCAAGTGTGTATGTGCATATATAGTTGTTTAATTTTCTGTTTCTATATAAAAATTTTAAATAATTTTTAGAGTTTCTATAATTTATGCTACAGAAAATAACAGCCCTACCCTAGGAACTGCTCATCCCTAATATTCAGCATTATCCACAGACTTGCTGAGGGTGCCTTCTGTCCCCTTAGGTCACTGAAGGTGTTAATTAGCATCAGAACTAGCACTGAACCCTGAGGAACACCTCTGGTACCTGGCTACTACTTAAGGATTTGTACTCCTCCTCTCACCTCTTGAACTTCATAGGCTAGACAGCTTCCTACCCTTCTCATGGTTCATTTATCCACTCCATGTGCCACTAATTTTCTTGTGGAGGATATTAAGGGAGACTGTGAACCTGTGTAAAAATGAAGCAATGACATTCTGAAGACTTAAAAAGGATCTCCTGGCATGAGACAGGAGGTGTAGGTGTGTGTTGTTGATAGGTGAGGCATGTAGGTGTTTTCATTTAGATTGATTTTCTAAAAGCAGTTGTGGGGAAAAAAAGTCCAGGTAGATGCTGAAGAATTTGGGAGTGACAGGTTTTTTTATGCAAGCTTAGATTGTACAGAAGTAATGTTGTCTAGGCAGAATTTGTTAGGTACCTCTTCACACATTGGTGGTGCAACACTGAACACTTGGATGCTGTAAAATTACTCCATTAAATAAATCTGTTTTGGAAAAGTACCATGTTAAGCATTAAGTGCATCTTTGACAAAGATACCTTTCTGGTGCAAGAATTTGTTCCTTAAAGAGAATTTTTCCCAAGAGTCCCTGACATCTTCAGAATGGTTACAAAGGTGAAATAGTGTTTTATTTCTAATGTACTAGATTACAGATTTAAGGTTGTTCATATCTTTCAACAAGTGCATAAAGTTCTTTGAGTTTTACTTACACTTAAGGGAGACTAAAAGTAACAGTCAACATGTATTACCTGTGGTGAGGAGAAGGGCAGGCCTTTAAGAAAAACAATGAATCAAAACTCTTAAACTCTTTAAGAGTGATGAATTGCCACTTGAAGAACACAGCAAATCTTCAGTAAGGCTGCACATTTATAAATACCTTCTGTTCTAAAAGGTTCAATTCACATTAAAGTCTCCAGTTGGTATCAAAACAATTTATGTTTGTCTGGTTAAACCTACACTTTTCCTAAGGGAATAAAGCTGGCAAACTTGCAGTGGAATAGCAAATATTTATTGGAATACTAAACAACTCTGTGTAGCTTAAAATTATTTTTGCCGTGTGCTTCCACCTGTGATTCAAGTATGTGCTCAAGAGCTTTTGTCCCTCACAGAATTTGGGTTAATTTCTAGTGTGCTAATTACTGGAAACAGTGCAACCCATGTGTGTAAGTAAACTGGAATAAGTAGCCTGAGCAGCCTCAAAAATAAACTTACTTTTAACTAAATTATTGCCTTTTTCTTGCTGTGAATAGTGCCTGTAAAATTTCTAGCACAGTGAATGACTTGGTTTTTGTTCATCACTGCTATGACAGAATAGAAAGTTGAAGTGTAATTGCTGAAAAGCATCTCAGCAGTTTTTCCTACAATGTGTAAACTACATTGGTTGGTTTGTGGCTTTTTAAACATTATAATTGAAAACAAGTATGTAACTAGTTTATATTTTTCCTCTTTTGTTCTAAATCATGTCCTTGTATGTGGTCATTTAGGAGGTTATCCTTAGATCTCTTTTTAACTTTGAATTATTGTTTTGGGTGGTAGCTCTTTAACATTTTATTTCTCACTTTGAACTTCTGGTTTCATTTCTGTTTATAGCATTAAATATGATATTAGTGGTGGACTGCTACCCCTCTAACAGAAGACTGTCTTGTGTATTGAATTGATCTTTGCAACAGCCCACATGTTCAAGTAGCCCTTTGACCCTTTCCTTTCCCTCCCTTCATTCTGATTGTTCTCCCATTGTCTTTGAGATTGAATTTTTAATGTGATTACTGGTCTGCATTGAAAGCCAGACAGAATGTAAGAGTAAGATACCACAATAGGAAGGGAAGGAGCAGAGATAAGATCCGCAGTGGGAAGATAAATTGCTTTGGTGAGAGTACTTTCCTACTCTCTGTAAGAATAGCTTTGTAATAAAGGTGTGTGCAAGAAAGACTAATGTGGTTTGCCAAGAAGAAAAAGAGTAGATTTCAAGCAGTTACATACCCGGTAATTTCAGTGTTGTGCAGTTATTGTTTCAAAACCTCCAGTCTCATCACAAAGCCTTCGTCCTTATGCACGATGGTTGTACCATTACAGGCACGCGAGGTAATACCTGATCGCTGCAGATGCTGTTGCCCAAAATCACCGTGGGGGGGATGCCTTTATTGTGGAATAGCTGTAATACTGATCTGGAGGGAATGTCTGCTCTCAGGGACTTCGCAGCTGGTTTGGTTAAATCAAAAACCAAGTCATGCAAAACAGCCTTGTAAGGCAGTTAATTTCCATTGCTATCCTAGTGTGGTGAGTAGGCTCTGATTGCTGTAGACTTCTGCTGTGGAGGTCAAAGGAGGAGAAACGGAACAAGCAACTCTTAAATAGAGAGGACCATCATTTCCAAGTTGTCCTCTTCTCTCTTTTCCTGGTTCCTGAAGCTTACACATTTGCATGCATGGAACGTTGCAGGTGTACAGATCTACTGCCTGCCATCTTTGCCTGGCACTTAATCTGCTGTAATTTTTAGCTACTTGGAAACATTCCCTCTGAAATGCAACTGAGGAATATTATGTTCTGGTGCTTTCTTGATTAGTTAGAAAGTTTGGGGAGGGAATGCGAAATATAGATGTCACTATATCTCTCAACAGCATAAATCAGAAATAGAAAGTAATTTATGTTTTGACTTGCAGGTTAAATAAACTTGAAAACAGTATTACATTAGTCAAAGGAAGAATCGAAGAGGTAGATCTGCCTTTGGAAAAAGTGGATGTAATTATATCTGAATGGATGGTAAGGTGCATTAATATTATTTTCAAAATATAGTTATTTTCTGGAAAAAATGTTTTATTTAATTAGAAAACTTATTCTTTAAGTGGTGCTATTTTTTTTAACAAAACATCCATCATGTTTCAACAGTGTCTTTGCCAATGTGAGAGATGGGATTACAGTCCTGATTATGTGGTACTTGGGTGCAATTTCTGATCCCTCTTGTTCAAGCTCTTTCAAGTCCGGGTTCTCTAAGTAAAATTGAGCTGCTTTGAGTGCAGTAGTAAGTTTCTGTTGTATAGTTGGTTTGCAAATCTGTAAAGCACTTTATTCTTCAGTCACTGCTCAGGTGAAAGTGATGGAGAAATATTGTATTAGTCATCTAGCTAGGTCATCCTGATGAGTAAAATACCTTAGTCAGCAAATTCAGCTAAGGACTGTCCTGTCTGTGTGGGAAAGGTGATAAGGAGGTGAGGAGCTTACTCTGGAGATCTGCAGATACAGAGAGAGCCTGAAAAGTGTTACTATTCATTGCTGGCTTTTAGTATAACAATGAAATAACTGATTTTAAAAGTACAAAATTACTGTGATGGGACAGCAGGAAACACAGTGTCTCAATGAGCCATCTCCTGGAATCTGCTGGATCTCAGCTGTTGCCCTGTTAAGTTTCTTTCATGTGTTGGCTGTTACACACTTATGTTTGCTACCTGCCATTAATCCTAATGAAATCTTGGTTACAAGAGGCAGTGCCAGCCTGAACTTTATAGTCACCGTCAAAAACATGCCGGGAAACATCCCTTGTAAGTTTTGGGATCTTTTTGTGAACTTCTGCTATTCAGTCTCCTCACATCACAGACCTTAAAAATGCACTTTAAAATGCAGGTTTTCTTCATGCTAGTTCCAGCTGTTGGGACTTTAAAATTCTTTTCTGCTTCAAATTTAAAATCAGTAATGAAAACTTATGTTCAAAGTTTCTTGTTTCTTTGGTGGGTTTTGTTCTTTTACAAACTGGCCATTTTACTCCCTTTGGGAGAGAGGTCATGTATTCCCTATGGATCACAACCTATCTGGTTTCCAGGGAAAGGTGAAAATAAATTGTTCTGCCTTTTCTGTGGTTTTTTGTTTGTTTATTTTTTGTGGATTTGTTGTTGTTGTTGTTGTTTTTGTTGGTTGTTTTTTCTTTTAAAACTGCATATTTCAGTGAGCTGGAAATCTGCAGTTTTTCCTCCATTTTTCCTGCTATAATATGCATTATTTGAATCATGAACTTAGTTTAGTGTTGAGGTTGCTAGTTTCAAGGAAGGTTTAAGCCAGTGGTTTAAAAATAGCACATTATGCTTGGTGATTTCTGACACTATAGTGGCTTCACTAGAAATGTAATTACAGTTCTTTCAGAGAAACCTTTGATCAGTTGCCTAATGTGTGCACCAAGATTAATGTTCCCAAGATCACATTTCTCATTCTGGAGCCCAAGATTTGGTTTTAAAAGGAGCTTGAGTAGCTGAGCTGAAGTCATGTTGTAAATCAGTGTCTCTAAGGTGAAGTAAAGGATTTTGAAAACCGACTCTTGTAAGAAATAAAGTATTGAATGTTCCAGGTTTTTCATTTGTGTGCTAATTTACCTTTAAATGTCATAATTACATAGCCAAGTGCATTTCACTTAATTAGGTATTCTAAATATTTAGGAATGTTAGGATTTTTATAGGTTGCTGCAATACAGAGATAAAGAGGACAATGCTGTGGAAGTAAGATTGATAGCTGGACAGTGTACACACTGTTCCAGCACTGTTCAGAGAGGAATATTATGTTGCCTAGATGCAGTTGAAGATTTCTCTTTGTCTGGCTTTCTTCTGTGAATTTGCTTTTTCATTTCCTTCCCCAGTGTGAAATCCGTTTTTAGTATGTGAATGTAAGTGCTTGAAAATGTTGAAGTGTGAGAGCAAAAAGGAATTCAGTATATGTCAGTTCTCGGCTCTTTATGTAGAGAATCTGTACGGACTGGCAGGAAAATTCTCATGGGAACAGTTGTTTTTCTTTGTAACAGAAATATGAAAAGTTGCTGTTCTGTTTAGAAAGCAGGCTGCTTTTAGATTAGTAAATGTCAAACCCTTTTGTGGAGCCATAGCTTTGTTTTGCTTGGTGCAGAGAAGTGCTTCAGACCAGTACACTATAGGATATTTTTTTTTTTAGAGTTGTTTCTGGAGCATCAGAAAATTAAAAACAAGTGTGAGGCAAGAGAGAGGAAAAATACTGCATTCTTCAGGGATTGTTTGTAGATTAAGCTTTCTGAGAAAGATGTCACATAGAACAGTGTCTTGTAAAAGGTACAGTGTTGCATTATGAGCCTCTCCAATGTAATGGCTCCTGATGATCATTCTCTGAATTGCAGAAGTGACCTATGATTGTCACAAACCGCTTGCTATTCTTCCCTCTCTTTCATTTTTAAATTTCTTTCCTTAAACTATGAAGAAATGGGAGAAGCATCTTAAATATTACACAATGGGCAGAGGTGTGTGAGTGCATGTGTGTATATGTAGGAATTTGTTTCAAATGTATACTTGCCATCTTCCAAAATAATATTTTTCCATTTTAAATTCATCTGGTTATGGTTTTGTCAATGTTCCAGGTTTAGAGGCTGAATATGAGCAGCTCTCTGTTCAGTGGTTTGATTTAAGCCTGTGAAAGAAATCAGCAGTGATCTTGTTTTTAATGTTCTGTATGCAGTTTGTGACATCTGAGGTGTGTGTTTTTGACAGTGTTGAACTCAGACCATAGGCAGGACGTCTCCGTGATTGTGTTTGGCTAAAACCAGCATGTAAAAATGACGGAGAAACACTGGGAGGTGTGAGGAGCTGTGGGCTGTTCTCTTGGTGTCAAAAAGGCAGATTGCTGGAGACTGAGGGCCCAGTGGACTTTCAAAGACCTCTGGGCCTTCCATTTAGGCTTTTTCATTCCAAATACAGGTGTGCATTTTTAGCAAAACATTGGTAAAGTGTGCAACCTGATGCAAGGACTTCTTGCATGCTGTGGAGCAGGAGCACAAGGGAGAGCAGGTGGACTGAAGGACCACTTCACCCAAGTTGCCTTCAGAAAGAGAAGAATGGCCACGTTCTACAACCAAACTGATTCTGAGTCTTTTGGTTCTTGGAGAAAGGTTATTTGAATGTAAGAATAGGTGAATTTCATATCAGATCTCACTGCTGGCCTTGTTTTTGTATAGGTTTCCCTGTGCAGGATTGTTTGATGCTCTGTATCAGAGCTGTGAGCCTCTGACGCGCCATCCTGCTTGGCTCTGGTGCATGAAACCTTTAAAAACCTTAATTTGTGAAACTGCAACTTATTGTTAGTGACTTACAGGTACCAGCCTCTAACATTATGTTACTGTTCTGCTTGCGCCATAGGGCACCTACTGACAAATCTCTTCTTATTCAAAGTTTAGACTTACATGAATTAGCTGGGCAGGAAAAGACTTGCTGCAAAGACACCAAAAAGTGACTGCACAATTGCTCGGCTATTTTGGTAGGGAAATTTTAAACTTCACAGGCTGCTTATTGAAAGGATGAGTGCAGAAAGAAGCAAAATGTTTGTAATTCTTTTCTGGAATGTTCCTACACAGCTGCATCTGTGTCCATTTTTTTTTTTTTTTGCTGTCAGCGTGTGCTTCTTCAGCTAAAATTATAAAGCTAAAGGTTGCCAGAGTTAGTCACTTGAAAAATACCTGCATTTCTCGTTTGTAAAGGGGTTATATTGTGAGAGACAATTGCCTGAGATGGTTGTCTGAAATACAATGTTAGTGTACAGCATGTTCTCATAAATTCGGGGTTTTTTAATGCAGTGCTTTATGGTACTGAATATGCAGCAGTGTTTGATACCAGGAAAAACTGGGAAAGAGATGGGCTGTCGGATTAAAATAAACTGAGGGTACAATCCAGTACTCGTGTCTTTTAATCATATCTCTGGTCAGATAGCTAATATTTTTTCTCCTTGTTTTTCTTTTTTTCCTTTTGTATTTCTATTTTTTTAGATAATTTTGAAATGATATGGGGGTGGGGTGTGAATGGAGGTGTTCAGGATGTAGGGAAAAGGACTAGGAAGTGAGCATCTCTGAAACACTGGAAACCATCTTTTCTCTCCTTCCTTCATCCCCTTCTTTCTATGAGAGATACTCAGTGATGGCACTTTTTTAACACTGGTCATTCTGTAATCTTAATATTCGCTATTGTTTCTGTTAATATTTGGAGGTGCATTAATGTCAGGGTTTATGTAACAGTCATAATTTATTTCTATATGAGAACTGAGCTTTTTTTGTGTTCTTAATACTCTGGTGTGAAGAGCATACTAAGTAGCTGAATGCTTTAATTTCTTGAGAGCAAAATGGGTTTTTATAAAGGAATTTTGTTTCCTTGCATGATTGTTTTGGGGTTTTTGCTAACACCAGTAATGGGTATCACTTTTCTGCTCTTCACATCTTCCCATTGGTGTCCTCACTCCTGTTAGTTTAAGGACACAACAGGGTGTGCATAATGACAATGTCAAGCTGTGGTTCTGAAATTTGTGAGCTTGCTCTGTCAGTAATGAATTTTATTTTTTTAAAATTAAATCATAGATGAGAGATCAGCATGAAGGCTGACTTAGCATGTGGGAAATGGTGCTGCAGCAGAGCATGCAGAAGAGTTTGTGTAGCTGCTGCTTGTCATTTAAATGTGCCACAGGTTTGGGGGAGATTTTTTTCAAGTAAAAAGTAATTTTTCACGACACTGAATGGGCCACATCAGTTTTGTGTGTCTGTTAATGCCAGATTACATTTTGTATCTGAAATCAGAATCTGTTGTCCAATCTGTGTTGCAGACCCTCTTGTAACTTGTTTTCGTCATAGGCCTGTGGGAATCTGGTAGTTAGAAACTTCACTTTAAAAAATGATGCACTTTTTTATATCACTAGGTGTTAGAAAAGGTAACGTCCTCTCTCTGGGCCACTTATTTGGCCTTTCATCCCATTAAATATTTAATATTGTGCCTTACTGAATCTGGAGAACCAGACTAGCTTCAGTAATGTTACAGAAAATAAAATACATCTTTGATAGAAGGCAGAGGGGAAACACAGCTCTGATTCAAGTAGTTAAATATTTCTTCTCAATTCTATCTTTACACCTTTTTTGTCTGCTGTACCAAAAATTCTGCTAATTCTTGCTATTGTAAACATGCTAATGCCACTTTTTTATGCTTTTTAAAGAACATAATCTCTTTTTCTCCATAACGATTATCATGGTAAATAGTGAAACACGAAAATTGAAAGAACTTGCCATACTTATGTTTTGGTCCATTGGTAAAATATTTTTATGTAGCTTTGAATTAAATTGAACACTGTAGTGTATTTGAAGAATAAAGAAAAATTTACCAATGAAACATACTAATTCATCAGAACTTTGTGAGCTTTGTTATGAACAAGGAATACAGATATAAAGGATATGTAAGAAATGTGGCAATACTCAATTGCTCTGGATTCAGATATGCCAGGCGTCTTAGGCGTTGGTGAGTGTCTTGGGCAGATGTTACTTCACAGTGCAGTGTGTTTCTGTTCTTGTCCAGATCTGTTTATATCAGCTTTTTTTGTTTGCTGTAGAACATTTCATTTCAGCTTTGCAAATGTAAGAAATAAGGAACTTCATGTTCATTTTGAGAAGGAAATGGCCAGCTTTTGTGTAGAAAATGCACAGTATGGTATCATAACATTGAAGATGTTCTGCGTATTCAGTTTGTCTTTAACAGAGAAAGTGTCACACTTTATGTCTTAGCTTAGCTACTATCAAGGCTGTACTAATAATATTCAGCTCACAGACTTGCATCCTGGAGATCTCTTTGCAGTAATTAATTTTAAGAATGTTAATACATGCCTAATTAAAAACAAACCCCTGCATTATTGGGGTGGCAGCAGTAGTGCCCCACAGCATCACGGGGAAGGACGTCAGGTATAATTCATTTTCCAGGTGGCACCCCTACAGGTGGGGCAGCAGCCTGTGAAATTACATTCCAAATTACACTACAGAGGAGCACAGCACACTGAGCACAGCGCTGTGGTGCAAGTAATAAATGACTTGATTCAGTACCACTGATGGTCTGTGTAACTTAGAGGAATGCTGTAATGAGTTCGGGGGACGATAGAACTGTGAGTGGGGGGAGAACCAACAGCGCCAGAGTGGAAGAGGGAGAGGACGGTGAGAATTCTGTGTTTCTCATGAGGAGGGGTGTGTCTTCTTGCACTTGGTTGGCAGACACAGGTGATAGGCGGAAGGAAGGCAGTGAAGAGCTGATCCATAAAAATGTCACTTTGTAAGTTATTGACTCTTGCTGTTAAGTAGACTTAAGGTATGTCCTAGAGGTTACACTTAAAATACTGTGAAAACAAGTAATTTTCAGTTAAAGGCATCTAAAAATAATTTTTCTGAGCTAAACATATTCTATTTTTAAAACTATAAGAATAATGCTATAAAAAAGAAAGCCGTGGTTCCTTTCTGTGCTTTTGGCTTGCTGTAGGCATCAAATAATCTGTGCCTGATGCAGGTGGAGCTCCTGGCCTTCTCAGCTGTCCAGCAAAGCTTGCTAACAATCCTACTGCTCACAAAGCAGTAGTCTTCACTCTGGGACTTGTTCTAAGGGCTTACAGAAGTTGGGCAGGACAATGGAAAAACGGGCAGCATTAGGAGGAAAAGCTTCCACTGCCCTGTAAGAAACAAGTTGAAAAGAGGACATGGCCATTACACTCACAGTGTTCTTGTTGAATGCAAATATGTCAGGTTTCTGGGTTTTCTAGTTTTGTTTTTAGTTCTGAAAGCTGCAGATAGTGATGTTTATTCTGAACTTGCAGTTCTTTTTGTTCTGAGAGTCAAGCAAAATTAACATCCAGGATGGCACAAACTTGAAGTAAATTTGGTGGTGTTAGCAGGGCAGTTTCCATGAAGTGCTGTCTTCAGCAGTGTGGCATGATGATTTCAAAAATGAAAAAAACAAATTAACTGACTATACAAATATGGAAGTGCAGGAAAAATGAGGGAAAATATCTTAGAATTGTTTAGATTGGAAAAGACCTCAAAGATCATTGAGTCCAGCACTGCCAAGCCCATCACTAAACCATGTCCCCAAGTGCCACATCTGCATGTCTTTTAAATGCCTGCAGGGATGGTGACTCCACCACTGCCCTGGGCAGCCTGTGCCAATGCACAACAATCCCTTCAGTGAAGAAATCTTCCCTAATATCCAGTCTTAAACTTCCCTGATGCAACTTCTTACCTTTCCTTTGTTGGGTTACTGAGGACTGGGCTGGTAGGACGGCAGGTCCAAATTCTGGATTTGAGTTGTCCGTTCTGTTCTTTCCTAATCAAGCCATATGACTAAGCTGTGTTTTAAGCAAAATGAGAATTAAGATACTAAGTGAAAATGCAAACCCTGTGTTATTTGTCTTAATTGATTTGATGTAAGGATGTAGATGAAATATGTTACAGGATTGAGTGAGATTAAGGATCACACTCAAACGTGGAAAACAGGAAGGGTGTAAAATCAATAAATCTACTGGAAAACAAGGGGCTATATATCTCATATATCTGCAGTTTATTTAAAAGTAGTTGAGAAACTGGATGTTTTCTATAAAATTCTAGTTTGTTTTAATACTACTGTGTGGGTTTTTTAATATCTCGAATGTTTAAATAAGAAACGTTTTTCTGTTACAGTACAGTAAGTTATTCTAAACACCAGGAGCAGTATGATTTACCTGCCATAAAATTAATCCCAACACAAAAATCTCCTTATGCAAATCTAGTTCTAAGTATTTTTATGCTGGAAATTTTAAGTCCAGATGCTGCCAAATGATGTAGAACACCCAGAGAACCGATGTCTTTGGTACATGATTTATTTCCACCTGTCTTGGTGAGCATTGCCCAGGGTGATACAGGGCACCACGAGGTTGCAAGTATGAAGTGGCAAAGATGCATTTCTTGTTTCTCTGACAATAGTTTTATTGTTACTTGCAGTTCTGAGGTGAAAGGGATTTTTTTTTTTTTGGACCTCCCAGTTATTACTAAAAATCAATACATGCAGCTTTTCACTTAGTTTGAGTTGAAGTTGATTTCTTTTGATGTAGGACTCTTGTCAGGTATTTATTGTTGTACATTGGATATTTATTATCTATAGTTTACTAATTTAGTATATGCTACAGACTTGAAGTTTGGGGAATTAAAGATTATATACTGAAGTTTTGAAGTGACAACACTGTTGTTGAGAAACTCAGGAGGTGCTGGCTCTTCTTGAGGCATAGGGGCATATGAAGTTCTTAAACCGTGTTGATAAAATCTATCTGTAAAATTATTAAATAAGCTGCGTAAGAAGCATAGTGATTTCTAAATTCTTTCCCTTCTTTTATAAACAGGGTTATTTCCTTCTCTTCGAGTCAATGCTGGATTCTGTCATCTATGCAAAGGACAAGTACCTGGCAGAGGGAGGATCAGGTTGGTGCTCAATTCTTTTAATAAATTCAGCTCTGGGGAGAAAATAAATGAACTCAGAGACTTAGAATAAGCTATGCATGGATGAGAAAGTTGCCAGTCTCAATGAAAAATGTTTTCATTAGTGTGAGCTTCAAGGCATTAATTTACTGTATGGGTAATAGAAGCACATTAGGTGGGGTATCAAGGTCTCAAATTAAATGGTGTTTTTAAAAATAGGCTTATTTATTCTTAAGTACAGTCTAAATATTTTCCTCCCTAATTCTTCCCACACATGTGGTCATTTGTTTTTCCCTCCCAAAATCCCAGTTTCTGCATAATTATGAACAAAGGAAAATTAGTTCTGTCCTGTAGGATGTGAAACTGTTTGAATAGGCTACTATGGATTAGAGAAAAAGTGGATAGGGTGTTTTCCTGGAGAAGGGGAATTGTGTGGGGAGGACACAGATTGAAACACAAGAAGCCACATGAAATAACTAATGAAATGACACTATTTGAGTTCAGTATGTTTATCCTGATGGTAATACGCTCTTTTTCTTTCTAGTTGGAGGGTAGGGTTGTGACAAAACAAAAGGGTTTATTTTGAAGTAGAGTTCTTTTACCCATTTAAGTAGCTTAGATAGTGTCATCTTAAGCACGGTTTAAGTGCTTGTAAATACTAATTCCTCACTTGATGCAGTTTTCTGCACAAGTTCTGCACGTGCTTTATTCCTCATGCTTAATTCCTTTGTCAGTATTGTATTTCATATTGACCTTTTCAATCGTAGTCATCAGTCTGGGGTTTTTTTCCCCTTTTGTGCTAACCATGCACATAGTTTCACTACACTGACTTAATGATTGGATTAATGACTGTGTCACAGGGCTTGCTGCAGTACTTCCCTTTGATTGCAGTACTTCCCTTTGATTGCAGTGAGCTTTTGCACACTACAGAGTGCAGCAGAAAAAAGGGGGTTTATGCAGTTGTTCAACATTAGGTCACAAAGCTGAAAATACAGGTAAGAGGTGTTAGAGTATTTAGTAGCGACTTGAGCAACATGATAGAATAAGAGCATTTTTTGTTTCCAGTAATGTAGAATAGTCCAGCCAGACCAGGAGCACAGCCGAGTGCTCTGCATAGCTGTCTGCTGGTAATTTTACATTGCCGTACAGTTAAATTCAGGGACATTCCCTAAAATCATAAGGCATCATTTTATATTTAGCTACTATTACAAAAGCCTTCTGAAAAGGACCAGAAATGTTTTACCTCTGTTTTGAACTGTGTTTTTGGCAGGTTTGCTGTGGGTTTGTAACTCCCAGAGATTCCTTTGAGCAGACAGAGTGTGCTGTTTCTGCACTACACTTACCCTTTGTGGTCTGAGAATGGTCTTGGGCCCTTCTTTGACTCTTCACAATGTTGTACAAGCACTGATTGATGTGGCCAGATTCTAATTTTTGTTAACACTGTTTCATCAGGGTGCTCCCAATTGCTGCTCTGCTGCCAGCTTGTGTAGCAGGTAAATAAATGCCTGTGTCCAGGTTTTGTGAGAAAGCTGCTCAGCAATCAGCTTAGCAGCACAGACTCTCCTGCAGCGGAGATGAATAGCAGCAGAATTGTGGGCACATCCAAATTCAGCTGAACCAAAACTAAGAGCTCACTCTGAGGTGAAGTCTCACCAGAGGAACTCCTAAATCTTCTTAATTTTGTCTTAAGCCACTTGGTGCTATTGAGCCCAAGATCATTATTGCAGAGACTGTGTGAAAGCTGAAAAAAGCAATAGAAGCAGCTGTGACTTGGACGGATATTTCAGTGATTGAGCCGGGAGTCCAAATTTCTAGATTTGTGTTCAGTCAGTCATATCATCATTACCTCAATTTAGCCTGTTGGCATGCTGGAGTGGATTATGCCAAACTGTCTAGGGTAATGTGTACAGTATATAATAGCTTTATTTGGGAACATAAAATTTTTGCTGCCCAGGACCCATCTGTTTGTTCTGTAGAGCTGTTGCTGGAGTGTTTTTTCACACACTTGAGTGCAGTTCACATTGGTGAGGGGTGACACGGGCCAGGAAGGTGTCATTCAAAACGATGATGGTCTTCACGTGGAATTATTTCTGTGTGCCTGGAGGATTGCTGCCTTACCCTTCAGCGTCCTGATGTTTGTGAGGCATTGCTGAGGGATAAAGGGTTTCCCATCATGTGCTGCTCACCACGTGAGCTGTTGCTGGTGACGGATGACTTGTGGGCACCGAGTCGAGAAGGACACAGATGGTCAAAGCGATGTGTCTGGGAGAGCTCTGAGGGGTGTGTGCTTCTGTCCAATCAGCATTTTGTTCATTTCACCTGCGAGAAGGAATAATTATTAAATTATAGGCTTAATGAAGAAAAAGATTGGCAGGTCTTGTCAGGGTTGCAGGAAGAGCAGAGGATTTCCAGGGGAATCGAGGATAATGGTGAAATGGAATTTGCAATTGTATGCTGATGCTTTTCAACATCTACAAAACTCTGCAGCGTTTAGATGATTTAGGCTGATATTTAGGTAACACTGCTTACATTTCCAGTCAAGCCTCAGTATGGCATGTGCTTCTGGACATGGGTGGGGGTGGCAATTTTGAAATTATTGTATCACTGTAGTCTTTTGCCTGAGCCCTCTTGGTGGAACACAGGTTTCTTTTTGTGAAATCTGAACAGACGTTGTCTACTTTTGTTGCTCTCAATAGGCTAAAGTAAAAATGCAGATTAGATTGGAGCATTTGGTGTTTACATTTGTCCTTTTTCTTAAGCACTTTGTACAGTCGATTGTGAGTTCCACTGCTGATTGAAGGACTTGCTACGTGAACAGAGAGATTTAATATGAACTGGTTATGATGCAGTTCAAATATTTCATGCTTGATAGAGGTAATAAACTTCCTTTCTGTTTACAGAATGTCCCAGAAATTGGGGCTAGTTTGAGGTGGAAGATTATAAAGCAGTTGATCACTTTTAGCTGTGGTTTTCATTTTCATGTGCAGTGTTTCTATCACACTCTTGTAAGTGTGTTCTGTAACTAGGGACTGCCAGTCTTTTTATCTCTCTTCTCATCATACCATCGCATCCTATGAAGTCTATTTCACTGAAAAATAGTCCCTCAAAGGCTGTTGTCACTTGCTTTTGTTGTCTGTATCACACTGTCCTTTAATTTTTGGAGCATCAATGGTGGCCCTTGAAGGTTTGAAATGCTCTGAGGTAAAGCCAAGTGTAATGCAGTTGTTACACCAGTAAACAGCAGCATGAAAGCTTTGAGGAATAGACTTCCCGTGTTGATGGCTCCAGAAAGCCCCTACAAGTACTCCCCCAGCAGATGTTGGTGTTCTGTGCTGGTGTGACAGCTGTCAGGTGTGCTGGAACCAAGGCGTTGGGTTCAGACAAGGCAGTTTGGAATGCCTTCCAGTTTGGATTCGCATCAAACTGCCTTTTTGCTGCTGAGTTAATTGTGGGCTGTTCCTGTAGAAACCATCTCCTCAGAGTTTCTTAGCTGCAGAGTAGGGGGGATGATAGCTCACCAACTGAGACTTGCTGGTATTTATTTATTGTTTTAAACAGTCAAGAAAGTGAGAAAGATGACAATGTGCTTACTTTAATGTCTTTATATAACAAAGAAAAAGCTTCTTGAGAGAAGACTATTCTTTATCATCAATATTTATATGATTATTTCCTTTCAGCTAGAACTATGCTGACTGTATGAAAGGTCTAATTTCAATTTGCTGTGTCTATCTCCTGTATTTTACAGGGCAGTAAGTACTGCTTTTCTGACTTACCATACTAGAGCAGTGATTTCTCCATCTTCATTTTGCTAAACTATAATTTCAAACAGAGCTGATGACAAAATTAATTTTACACTTCATCAGATTTTGGGGTGGAAAAGAGAAACTTCAGTTTTATTAACACTGCCACATTCATATATTAATAAAGAGTAAAATCAGATAAAGTGGTTTTGTTAGTAGGCATTTTGCTCTGAAGTTAGATCAAGAGTTCAATGTGTGTGGCTTTAGAGGCTTTAAAACTCTCAGGAAAAAACATGGGAATTTCTTTGTGAAAAGGAGCCTTACTAAATATAAATTGAGCTTCTCTTACTATTTGATAATACTAAGATGAAGACAGCCATGTTCATAGCAGCTGTTCTTTGTGGTTTTTCCACTCAGTTGAGATTGCTAGGAGATTGACTGACTTTGCTGGCAGCTGCTAAAAAGGCAAATGTCAGCCTTCCACTACTATTTGGAAAAGCAGTAAATAGTTACTTGTTCTGAATATATTCTCTGGAGAAGGGAAAGCACAAATGTGAAAGTAGTGTAAGAATGATAGCTGTTACCCTAGAAGTGGGAGGGAGCGAGGGAATGGAAGAAGTTGTTTGCTGTCTGTTGAGTCACTTCCTACTCTTCAGGTGCAGACAGAAATATGATTATTCTCTTTCAGTATTCAGAAATAATTATTTAGGTTGTAAGACAACTATCAGCCAGAGCCGATAACAAACAGGAATAAAACTCCTGAGTAAGGATACTTACTTTTTTCTGGAAGTAAGGTCTTTTCGCAGACATTTCTTGTTATTGCAAAGCCCTCATCTGAATTTTCCTTTGTGTGTCTGTCTAGAGTTATAGGTCATTCTCTCTATAGAAGCCAGAATAGAATGTTCCAAATTATTTTCTTCAGACATCAAGTTTCCAATAATTTCCTGGCAGTGGGATTCAACTACCAAGATACTTTGTCATGAATAGGAAATACTGTTAACAGAGTAGTGTGAAAAAAAGTTAAATTTTTGTGTCTAGTCTCTTGTGTGTACAAATGGGACTCTACAGAGTAAAGAAGCAGAAGAGGTGTCTTGTCCAAGAGCAAAAAAAGTTCTTCTGTGTCTTCTTTGAAGATGTTAATCACATAAAGAGAAAAGAAAAATAAGTCTTCTTTATGTGTGTCTAAAATAAAATTTCACTGCTCTGTTTTTGTCACAGTTTATCCTGACATTTGCACCATTAGTCTGGTAGCTGTTGGGGATATGAACAAACATGTGGACAAGCTGCTGTTTTGGGAAGATGTGTATGGCTTCGACATGTCTTGTATGAAGAAGGCTGTAATTCCAGAAGCTGTCGTGGAGGTGCTGGATCCAAACACACTGATATCTACAGCCAGTGTGATTAAGGTACCAAACTAATTAATGCTTAGTAGTCAGATTAGAAGTTTCCTTGGTTTAAGGAGGAGGGGGGAAAACTGCGCATGGCACACACAAACTTTGGCATCTTGAAAGTGATGCAAATGCAGTCAGGTTCTTGCTGTTAAGGCTGGAAGATTTGTATTCATTGTGTTTTTTACCAAATTTGAGCTTTTACTAAAGTAATCTTCCCATATTTAGGTTGTTTTGTTCAATGTTTTCTTCTATCCCAACCCAAATTTACTTGCATTTTAATAAGTTACAGGTTGTGTAACTGGAATGTAACTTATACCAAAAAGACACTGTGGAATAGAGTCTTGTCTTCCACTTGGCTTCCCTCTGCACTTCAGTCAGTGTACTGAGCAGAAGGGCTTCTTACCTGTGTTAAGCTAGCTGGCTTTAAAGGTCCTTGGAGCATCACTCACTATCTGTTACCCATAGTTCCATCCAGCTAAATAACCATGGCTGAAAAAGCAGTAGTTTCTGCAGTACTTAATGATTTATGCCTGCTTTTCTGTCCTGTCTTTTATTATGGCAATGTTATGATGGGGAATAGCAGCAAAATTGGTAGTAATTCATATGGGAGAAATCTACATGACAGGATGTAATTCCAAAACACTGACTAGTTTGAACTTCTGGCAAACTTTGTGGTTAGCAATAATTTGAGCAGCTCAGATCAAATTGAGAGAAGGACTGTTCTAGACCAAGAACTTTTTGTCACAATGGTATTCTAATTATTGTTCATATAGTTACATTTCTGCTGTAAAGCGCTCAAAGCAGTAATATTACTGCCCTCAGTGGGAATTACCTGTTTAGTGAGGAGGTAATTTCTCTTTAAATGCATTTTAGGAGGTGAAGTGTAGTTTGGTTGTAAGCATATCCAGGTGCAAGTTGCTCAAGCTTTGCTTGTCTTATTTCATTACAGAGAAGATTTAAAAGGTATTAGGGTTTTTAAATCAGGTATTCAAATGAAAGAACTGCTGAGACTGACATTTCTTTCAATTTAATCACTGCTTTGGTAGTCTTGTGCATCTCTACTTTTTTTACTTCAGGATTCTTTGTTCATACATGATGGAATCATGGCAGGTGTGTCTTACATATTCTCTCAGCTTGTTGACTAGAATCCTTCTGAAAGACATCTGTAATAAGTTGTGTGACTTGAGGCATAGAAGTGTCTGTGTTCCTTGGGTGTAAGGAGAGAGCAAAGTGATCACCTCAGTTGTTGAAATACACTTTGTAGTCTTGTCATTATAGAAAAGATAAATTCCAGCCTTAGTGAATGAGTGTGCACAAAACAAATATAGTGAGCTCAAGAATGTGAGGCAGTAATTGTTTGCCACTTGACAGGTTTGATGGTGCAATGAGTGAGTGTCCTGCACTTTTCTCACCTGATGGTTTTTTGTGTACTGTTTTGTGTATTCTGGTTCAAGCAGGACTGTAGTTGAATACTTACTGCAGATAGGTCAGATTTAGTACACAGAAAATAAAGAACATACAGTGTGCCCTAAATTAACAGCTGCCTGGATATAAGTTGAGCTTTATTAGTTTGTGAGGCAAGCAAATAAATTAAAACAACTTCTTAACCTGAAGAGTGTTGATAACAATAGCTGAAGTTAAACATGCCCAATGCAGTCTATAAGCCATGGTCATTTCAGAAGCAAAATGCTTCACTGGTAATAGTGCATACATGTCCCTTTCTATTATATGCTGTCATGAGGAGTCACTGTGCAGCTCACACATATGTGCTTAGCAGATTTTGTCATCATGCAGCATGTAGCCCAGTTATTATGCTTAATGGCTTTATACCCATTTGTTCTCATTAGCTATCATGGTTTATAAAATAACCTAAAATAAATGCCTGTGCTCGTTTACTGGAGTTACAATGCAAAGTAGTAAAATTGATGAGTTGAGCAACAATGGCATTATAGGTAAATTGTTTTAATCAATAACCATTGCACAGAGCAAATGGACTATATTTGGTAGGGAAAGTTTAAAAATGTTCCAATTTATCATTATGATTACTACAGAAGATACTTCGGTGTGTTTGCTCAGATCAAGTACTGTTTGTTTTATTTAGTTCACAATGTAACTTTTCAGGGAGGCAAAACATTCCCTAAAGAAAGGTGAGGCAGCGTGAAGAATCATAAAAAGCTTTAGGTTAAAGATCATCTGGTTCCAATCCCCCTGCCATGGGTAGGGACACCTTCCACCAGCCCACCTTGCTCTAAGCCCTGTCCAGCCTGGCCTTCCAGACACTTCCAGGGATGGGGCAGTCACAGCTTCTCTGCCCAACGTGTGCCAGGGCCTGCCCACCCTCAAGTGCAGCACCTTAGCCCTGGTCTTGTTAAACCTAATGAGAGGGCCACTTTTGTGGCTTGTCCAGGTCTCTCTGGATGGCATCCCATCCTTCAGGTCTGTCACCTGCCCCACTCAGCTTGGTGTCATCTGCAGACGTGCTGAGGGTGCACTCAGTTCCCTCATCTCTGTCACTAATGAAGATATCAAATAACACT
>JAWWTY010000156.1:3521277-3557562 GCA_035222235.1 Margarornis squamiger
GCCATGACTTTCCAAATACCACGGACAGTGGCTTGGCAACCACATCAACCCTACATCCCTCAGGACTCTGGGATGCACCTCCTTGGAGCCCTCAGACTTATGTACATTCAGGTTCCACAAGTGGTATTGACCCTGGTCTTCTCTTACAGTGGAAAGCATTTGCTCCCCCAGTCCCCATCCTGCTGTCCATCCACTGGAGAGGTGTGGGAAGAGAGGTTGCCATTGAAGACTGGGACATAAAAGACCTCAGTCTTCCCATCTTTTGTTTCCAGTTTACCAATACTGTTTATCAAGGGGGATGCCCCTTCTTTGACCTTCTTTTTCTGATTAATGTACCTGTAGAAGCCCTTCCTGTTATTGTGTTCATTGCCAGGTTCAGTTCCAGCTCCACCTGGGTCTTCCTCACCCCACCCTTCCACAATTGAACTTCATCTCTATACTTTTCCCAGATTTCCTTTCCTTCTTTCTCTTTAGTTTGCCCAGGAGTTCTCTCCCCAGCCGTGCCACTCTCTTATCTTCCTTGCCTGATTTCTTGCTCCTGGGGATTGCCAGCTCTTGTGCTCTATGGAGGATTTCCTTAAATGTCTGCCAGCTCTCTCTGCTACCTTTCCTAAAATTCAAGGACTTAACTTTACTCCTTACCTGACCCATATCTCTCAGGACTACATATTCCATCAGTGCATGATCCCTGCAGCCCAGGCTGCCTCTAACCTTAATGTCCCCAGTTAGTTTGCTTACACTGGTGACCATCAGTATCACATCCTCTCTGGTTGGGCTGCCTGTTATCTGGCTCAAGAAGTTATCCATTTGCATTCCAGAGGGGATTGCCTACAGCAATTAATTAATAATATCTATGACATTTAACTCTAGTGGTATATGAAATCGTTGAATAAAGGATTTTAGCTGAGTATGTAAACTAAAGAACGGTGAAAAAATGTAGTAGAACTTTTTATGAACAACTGAAAACTGAAGTTTAATGCTCTATGAAAGATCTGAATTGAGAGATATAAATAAAAACTTAGAATATTGAAATTCAAGTTGCAATTTGATTTGACAGTGTTATAGTTATTTTCCTAGCAAAGGAGTTCTCTCCCCACTGTGCTTCTTCTCTGTTGTTGTATTTTGATATTTCAATACAAACCAATCTGGCAAATGAAAAGCCCCGTTTTAACCCGTATCAGTTTCATGCTGTAGTTTACTATGTGACTGCGTGAACAAGGGGTGAAACAGGTAAAGATGCCTGTGAAAGCTCTTCACTCAACATTGGGCAGCTGTCACCAAGAAGCAACTTCCCTGAACAGAATGAGCTACTATGTCTAGTTTGATGCCACTGCTGGTCAAAGTGTCTGGTTATTCAGGCATGTGAGGAAGAGCAGTTTGAGGTGTTTTGTCACGTAGGATTAGGTGCATTTTTAGTCTCTTCCCGTTTTTGGAGAGCTGGATAGGATTGCCCTGTAAGAGTTGTCTTACTACAGGAGCATCTGAACAACCTTCATCCAAAGGGAGATCTTAATTGACATTTATCGCTGTTACTGACAGAATTTCATTATTCTTTTTGACAGCATATAGACTGCAATACTGCATCCACTCCAGACTTGGAATTCTCTTCAGATTTCACCCTGAGCATTACAATGAGCACAAAGTGTACGGTAAGACAGTTTTAGTTTCTTCATACATATATATTTGGTCAGTATTGCACTGTAAGAGACAATGCATTAATTATGCCTCATTTATCATCAGTCCTTGCCTTGAAACATTCATTTCTGCAGTACAGAGGTGTCAAATGAGCCCTTTCTGTAAAGAGAGATGGATGTAAAGCTCCAGTAATGGTGTTAACAGGATAATAGAGGTAGATGAGGAAAGGGAAAGGTAAAGAGCTGTAGGACTGGGGTCATTCTGTTTTATTCTCAAGCCCATTTTCTGAAATACAAGTTTTCTGTTCAGACGTGTTGTTTTCCACTTTCCTCAAGAATGATGCAGTCACTGTTCTCAGAAGAGTTTTTCTGAGTTTAGTAAAAATGTGAAAAACAAAATAGATACGGGAAAGGTTTCGATTATAGCTAATGTATTGAACACAGCAGCTCATATGGCAAACACAGCTTCTCCAACAGGGAGGTTCATGAGCTTTACATGTGAAGGCTAGGGGGAACAAATACAGCACTAGAATCTAAGAACCAGGGGTTTCACTATGTCTGTTTTATTTATTGTATGCAACATAGTATTTGCGTTTTATATAAGTTAATGTGACTTAGCTCAGCAGAACACTAATTCCAGAAAGGCTCTGGAATTCGGTTGGAGGGGAGTCACAAGCTATTCATCTTAGTTTTACAGATTATGCTGCATGAAATAGAGTGAAGAATCTCAGCAAACCTGTGTCTGTGATCTCACTCGATTGAGTTTTTGTTCATGAAACATTAGTCAATATGAAAAGAAAGAAAAGAAGGAAAAAAGTTTTCATTCTGAGCTTTAGAATTAAATGAAAACTCAGTGCTAGGGCATCTTTCAAATTGTACCTACATCGTTCAGTATGAATTCACATAAATACTCATTTTGTGTCATTTCTTTGTTTAGTATCTGGAAGTTACAGGAAAGGAGAGAGAGACACTGGTTTCTTGATTAATGAAAAATGTTCCTTATTTTTTTTTTTTTTTTCAGAAAGGGCTCATGCAGTTTGTGTTGTGTATTTTATGCTCCATTTTTGAAGTACAAGTCAGTAAGATACTGAAGTATTTTTATTTAATATACTTAATTGTAAGGGTGTGAGTGACTTCTGAAACAAAGATGCTAGGAATGTGCTTAAAGCTGAGATAAATTAGGTATTCCAACATGAGCATTTAAGTGTTTAGATTGATGCCTGCGTGAGGATACCTTTTTGATTTGACTTAGTTATGATCCACAGCTTGCTTCTTTTGATGGAATAAGGGAGAAAAGAAGCAAATAGAAGGATTTTTGTTCTGTTACCATTAGACAGGACAGTTGGGATAAAGATGAAGTACAGATGAGAAAGTCTGGCGTTAGCTTGGAAAGTAATGCCTTGAGCTTTTAAACCCTACATTATAAGCAAAAGCAGGATGCCTAATTTTTACAGATTTGATTCTCTCTTTAATTTGCCTTTATATTCCATGCAAATTATAAATGCTTTCTACCAATTTATTAAAATAGCCTCATGAAATTTGATAAAAGTTTGCCTTAGGCTCTGAGATCTGTAGTGAAAACTAAACTTTTTTCAGTGTAGAATGTTGTAAGACTCCTACTAGGAGTTTCATGCTTAGCTGTAAGTCACATCACAGGATCAAGTTAAAGGGATAATTGTCAGCTAATTTTTAATATACTATGATTAAATCTGCCAGAACTGGTTTATTTGGCTTTTGCATGTGTATATGAAGAGGAGATGCAGGCTTCTTCTGATACAGACACAAAGAGTATGTTTCCTTATGATGTAAACCACTTCAGCTGGTAACCAAATCTTGGATACCAACATCAAGCAGTGTATTTCTGGTTTTGGATAAGTCTGTGTATTAGTTCATGTTGCTGTATTTGCCAGTGTTTGTGCTGTGTAACAGTCTGCATAAGAGTTTGTTGGTGTTACAAAGTGAAATTTTTCCATGTATATAGTTTAAATCATTGTTATCACTTTGATCCAGTAGGGGTGTACAAATACTTCAGATTTATTTTTTTATTGTTACCAAATTTATTATTATCACCAAATTAAGTAAAGACATACTAACATGTTGGGTTTTATTAAATGGAAATCTGTATGTTTTATTGTGCATACACAAAAACCCCCTCCTGTTTTTAGTTGTCATAGAGTCATAGGATAATTCTAGTTGCCTCAGGGCAGGGTCAGATTTGATTTGAGATCAAGCTCCACTGAGCTCTGGTTTAATTTTCTTAATATGGCCACATTTGAATAATTGATTAAACAGAAATCTTTGCAACATCTTGTCCATCTTTGATGTTTGGGTAAAGTGAAATAGCTTATTTTATAAATATTATTTTCTCAAGCACTAGACACAGAAACTTCATTTCTCTTCTGTGATTCTGTGGTATTAGTGACCTATAAATCAAAGTGCATACCTGCATTTTATGACTTCCAGGGAGCAGGGGAGGGAAGTGGGGGAAGAACAGTGTTTCTGAAATTTTGCAGCGAATGCAGGTTCTAAAAAATGATCAGAATGCTGTAAAGTATTTTGCACTTCATCATTTAGGCTTATTGACATTTTGAGTGAAATTTCCACTCTTTCTATGATGGATTGTAGAAGTTTAGTTGAGGGTTGACAGTTCATCCATCATATCAGGCTGCCTAACCTTGCAGTAAATGAACAATAAAAGTCCATTATTTATGTTGAGAATTTTTGAGGAGATGCTTAAAGATTGCAATTTGTCCTATGAAAATAATATTGATGTTTTTCTTGTTTGCATCTGTTTTGTTGTTCTACTGGCTTTTCATTTTGTGCACAAAAAGAGAAAACTGCTTGTATTTCCCATATATCTAGGGGTTTGTCTCTTACAATTTTTTGTTTGTTTGTGTTTTTGTTTGGTTTTTGTTTGTTTGTTTGTTTTTATGCAAACATTTTAAATATTTTTGCTGAAGAACTAAACTTCGAGCTGACAGTCCTGGAGGCAATAGCCACAGGAGGGTCTGTGTCTTACTCCCATCAGCCTGTGTGCATGTCTGTGGTAAGAGGACAGGAAGCTGTAAAAGCTGGCAGGAATCAGGACCATAATACAGTTTTTTTACCAAGTCATTGTCACATTTGCTCTGACCATGACTTGGGACACCCCTGGGATCTCTCAGGCAGGAGAGGCTGCACTTCACATTTCTGTGGCAAAATCTCAGAATGGTTTGGGTTGGAAGGGACCCTAAAGGTCATCTTGTTCCATCCTGCCATGGGCAGGGGTGCCACCCACTGGACCAGGCTGCTCAGAGCCCCTTCCAAACTGCCCTTGGACGCTCCCAGGGAGCATCCTGTGGGCAACCTGTGCCAGGGCCTCACTGCCTTCAGAGGGAAGAATTTCTTTCTAATACGCGATCTAAACTCTCCTGTTAGTTTAAAACCATTCTCCCTTGTCCTACCACTATCAGACCATGTAAAAAGATGGTAAATCCCTCTAAAATGCATCCTTAGTTTTCCCCCAGTAGACAAGAAGCTGTTTTCTGCTTGGGGTTAAATGGACTAAGGATGTCAAGCCAGACATTGTGATGAGCTTGTGTGAAACAGAAGAACTATGCAGTTCATAAAACCTAGGAGCATAGCATTGACACATCTGACTTGTCTGTCCTTCCACCTATAAATTATTTGAAATCAATCTCAAAAATTTGAGACCAAGAAAAAGCCCTATCAGAGTATTAAATTTTGCTTTTAAGAGATCAGCCTCGTGTCCTGCTGTAGGTGCATCTTGAGTGTATTGCAGATGATCCTGTAATGTATTGAGTCATATCCTTTAAAAATGCTCAAGGCTCTAAATAGCATTTGCTTCCAGATGTTCAAGAAATTAGGAAGTCTTCAAGAAAAAAAAAATCCTAATAAACCCGGGAAGTGTGGAATGATTGAGCAAAAATAAATGTTTTAAATATGACCTTGTGTGTGGTGCTCAGTCTTTCAGAAGTTATGGGGAGGAGGTAGTTCAGGATTTTTTCAGAGCACATATTGTTTCTGTTAATTTTTCCTTTACTCCTGGCATAGTTTGCACAAAGCAGTAACTTCTAGCATTAGTTTTATTTATCATTATTTTGGCTTTCAAAGATTGAAGAATTTCAAAGCATGAAATGGTTGCATGGAATCATTATATGAAAACATTACAAAGTTGACTTGATTTCAGTCTTACAAACATAATGGCAAAAAAAAAAAATAATTAGCCTGCAAAAGTGCATTTTGCTGGTAAAGAGCTAGGGTTTGTCACTGTGGATTTTAATGAGACATCTGGCTAATATCAGTTAGTAGATGCTGCTAGAAAAATACTTCATTAATTGTATTCCAAGTTGATCGCTGTGTGAGCTTTTGAGATAAAATATAATGGTGATTACCCTCAGCATAGAAATCAATTGACAAACTTTCTCCTTTGTTTGCAAGCGTTTCCCCTGTGAGTCCATCAAGGTTGATCTTTCCTCACTGAATAACAATATCCCCTGAGAGGAAAATGGCAGTACCTCTTCATTGCTCCCCAGAGATGTTGTCAAAGAGCAGGGGATGTGTATAAAAAGTGGGAGGGAGGAAGGGGGTGAAAGAAGGATAATGAACCAGGGGACGTGACTGATGTATTAAAACCTTCAGGAAGGAAAGGCAAATTAAGTTGACTAGAGAAAATTATTCTGACTGAGGAAAAATCTTTGTTAAAATCTTCTTAAATTTTGGATGGTTTCATTTCTTAACGTCCAGCCTTCCACTTGGGAGCCAACAATATATATTGACATAGGAGTCTTTGGTTCCAACATTAGGTGAGAAACTGAATTTTTTAAGTTGGGAATCTGTCCTTGGGTACCACAGTTAAACACACCTTGACTGCCTGAGTAAAGGAAATACTACCCCACCATGTTACAAAGCAGGGTTTCTCTTCTCATTTATTGTCTGTAGCCTCCTCTGCAGTGATCTCCAGATTCTTAATCTTTAAAACACAAAATCATTGGTTTTTAATAGCCAGTGGTTTCTTTTCCCTGTGATAAAAACGCAGCAACTCTGCTGCATGGATGACAAACATTCCATCTCCATGCTTGGATAAACTCCATCAAAAGCACATTATCTCCCACTTCTGTGGCCAGCTGTCTAATTGTATTTGTTGTAGCCACTCACTGTTGGAACATGATACTAGTGAAGAGCAAGAATGATAAATTACTCACTGTAGGTGATAGAGATGATGATAATTTTTAATTTCCTTGCTCCTAAGTGGATTGGTAAGGTTGCTTTTGAGTTTTCGTAAAGAACCAAGCAGTCTCATTTGTTTTGTCCTGTTAAAATGCTGCATGTACAGCCAGCCATTTTCTTTAGGAAAAAAGCCTTAGTACTCAGATGTATTTGAATTAAAATTTAGATTCTTTTTCCCATTTTAGCTCAGGGCTCTGAGTGGAAGAATATAAATAGTATGTACTAATACTCATTTATTACAGATGTTAAAGCTTTTTGTGATTTTAATATATTTGGTACATGTTACGTGAATAAATGGGGAGAAAAATAGTCTCAATTATTTATCAGGTGGGGAAGAAAAATAGGTTGAAGACAAGTGAATCCTATTGAGAGGGCATGCTTAATTTACAGGGGTTTTGTGTGTTTGCATGAACACCTTGGAAACCCTTGGTGATGGGTGAAGACCTCAAGCTACATGAACTCTTCATCAAAAAGTGGGTTTACCAAAATCAGGTAGAATTTAGTGGCTGCTATTTTAATTTCAGGAATATTTTATTCTTAGGTGAGTGAGCTCTTTCTGACCTTTATAGGACGTTGCTTTGCAGTCTCAGTAATGTATATCTATTCCTAAATGTTTCCTTCCTTCTTTATTTAACGTTGTTAGTTCCTTGGGTAAATATGTTGACTTTCTTCTGGAGTTGGAGTTTTTGTCCTCATGGCTTAGCTTTTCATTTGGCAAGTTACTTGAGAACAGGAAGAATAATGTTTTGGTAGTGTTTCCTAAAATTTAACATCCTTTGAGATCAGAGCATGTGTCAAGCTGGAGCTGTAGTTATTTATTACCAGTTTAGAAGTCATTATTTTCGGTTTCCTCTTTCATGGTATTCGAGAGACTGGCATTTGAAATATTTTTTCCAGGGAAGGCTTAAGTTCTTGCTGATTAGTTGTTGGTGAAGTTGTAAATGAGCTGTCAAAGGTGGAGCAAAAAGATGAGGGAAGTTGCAGTAGGAGAAATATCTGTTATCATTATGCTTAAAAAGAAAAGGGGGGGGGGGGGGACAAAAAGAAACGAAGGCAGTAGTTGTAAAACATCGTCTAGAATTTATGGGGGAGTTACTTGCTTGCTTGTTCTTTTCTTTAGTTTGATTTCTTATAAAAAAGATGTCACACTTAATGAAAATCTGGCCAGCCCTATATTTCATTTTAATATGCTTGTGTCTGTGATTGCTTCTAGTATGCCACTTAGGTGATTTTTTCCCTCATATTTTGCTGCATGTGATAAATTATACAACAAAAGGGGAGGACTTAATCTTCCTTCAAGCTGTAAACGTTGGAAATCTCTTTGTTTGTAGCATTGCATATTTAATAGATGTTTGTGATTATTATTAGCTACTGCAGTTTGTGGTAATGTTTGAAAGTGAAAGCAAAGGAAAATATTTGGATCTTAACTTTTACAGAATTATTTCACTGAAGTGCACTTAAACATAAAAGGTGTGTATTGTGCATTTTGGGATAAAACTCCCACCAAGCAGTGAATGAAAAAAGAGAAGAAGCCAAGATGTAAGGGAAGATATAAACTCCTTAAAAGAAGGTAGTTATGAAATCCACCATTTTATAGCTAGTTTATTAATATCAAGTATTTCAACTTAGTTTTGTGTTGGCTTTTAAGATTTGTCAGATTTTGTTCTAATTATACAGGACTAGTGATTGTAGATAAAACTGTAGAGAACATCATCTGCATGTACTTTACTTCAGGCTCTTTTTTCCTTTCCCCAATACATTAATGTGGAGTAGCAGATCCTTTCTGGAGGGTGCAATGGTTGCACTAACACACCTTAAGGTGGTGGCGGTGGTTGGTTTGTTTTGGGAGTTTTTTTGAGTGTATAGAAACAGATCTCTATATTGCTGTCAGAGATTTTAGTTTTGCATAGCTCTTTCAAGGAAGACCAAACCAATGAGCTCTGTCGGTTGGAGGTTCCATTGCTGTATGGACCATTCACTTAAGAGCTGGGCTCGATGGTCCTTGTGGGTCCCTTCCAGCTCAGAATATTCTGTCATTCCTGCTGCTTCATGTAGAAGCAGAAATTCTATTGTTTTATATAAACCTTTTTGCTTATAATAAATAATAAAAAAAAAATAAAGTGTTGCATCTTTGTGTCCTTCGATTCTTTTCCAGAGACATGGAATCACAGAATGTTTGAGTTGGAAAAGACCTCTAAGCTCATTGAGTTGAACCATTAACTCTGCACTTCAGCACTAAACCATGTTCCCAAAGTGCCACATTCACATGACTTTGAAACCACTCCAGGAATGGTGCCTCCACCACTTCCCTGGAAAGTCTGTTCCAATGCTTGACAACTCTTTTGGTGAAGAAGTTTTTCCTGATACCCATCGAAAGCGACCCTGGCACAACTTGAGTCCATTTCCTCAAGACCAACACCCCCCAGCCTCCTCTACATATTTAACTTAAAACATAAAATTTCTAATTTGCTATGTAGTTGGGGTTGCCTGTTGACACAATACTAAAGCGTGTGTTTTGGTTTTGGGATGCCTCCAATGCCCAGTTTTAATTGACAGAAATTTGGGAAATGTCTGAAGCTGTTCACAGGAGCTTATCCTTAGGAACATGAGGAATGATGTTTTTCTATATTTTCTTTCTTTTGGCTCAACCATTATTTCAGTATTCAATATTGGAGGACATGTGTGCATTTTAGAACGTAACAAAACGAAATTAATGGATCAGTGTAGAACTCTGTAATCCCTGAAGCTCTGATTGAGGTGTATAATAATTACTGTTACTACCCCTTAGATACTCAAAGTCACTGTTTCAGGTTGTTTCAGGTAGGGAAGCCATTGATACTGGAAAGAATAAAGTGGTTATTTATCCTAATCATTTGCAGAAGGTACAAATCCTGTTTCCCTGAACACAGGAGGCAGCTTGTAGCTGTTTCTTATAAACCTGAGTTTGACCCCAAAAAACAGTAATCTGGGGACATTTTCTCAGGGTAACATGTAGGGTGTTTCTGTTACCTTGTTACCAAGTCTGTAATTACTACATCCATCTTACAAGCATCTGTCTGCTTGAGCTTTTAGCTTTTTGATCCAAGATGTCACTTGATTGTCTCATTTTCTCTGGAAGCCAGACTTTTTCTCCTTGATGTGTTTTTGTTGTCACAGCCTTGTTTTTCTGCACTAATCATGCCCTAGGTCTTATTTGTAAGCATCCCAGCTGTACTGACCTGCTGATTGAAAAGTATTTTCATGACTTGGTAGATCTCTGACTAATGTCTAGAAGACATTGTGCATCAATAAAAGTAGTCTGATGGGTCAATAAACCTTTGTCAAAACCTTCTCAATCTTTACTCAAAAAGGCATATTAGAGACAAGGCTGTAATTCACTTGGGAATGAGATTCTCAGCATTGAGTGATAGGACCTTTCTGAAGGGATGAAGAGTCACTGTTTACAAAGTCTGATGCTCATTTGTCATGAAGGTCTGTTGGTGTCTCCATAGTTTTGGGTGTTTTTTTACCTTTTTGGCCACATGGAAATTTGGAACCTACCAGGCTTGTCTGGAGTGCCCTTAGTTGAAAAGCTAACACAGGTACTTCAGCATAGTTTTATTGCTTTAACACATTGTACTCTGCACTGTGTTGGTGAAATCTGTCATTGATTTACACTAGAGAGGAAGAACACCAGGATGGTCTAGCTGTTATTCAGATTATATATTTCATAATGATAAAGCCTTAATTTTGTAAGCATGTTTGACTTTTTTTTCCCTTCACAGTCTATATGTGAATCTCTATGAAGGGCATGCTACAGGATTCATCCTTTGTAACTATTCAGAACAACTAGTGTTCTAGTCTTGGAGCAGGAGAAAAACACTGGTGCAGTGAGAGAGAGGTTATAACAGGTTGTTTGCAGTAAGTTTTCACACCACAGGCACATCATTGAATTGGTACATGTTTTGCTTGAGTGCACTAGAGCTGATGTGGGGAGAATCCCTCCCTCCCATGGCGGGGATAGAGAGTCCCCAACAGAGAAACTTCAGCTCAGCTGTGGCTGCAGTTACTCAAAAGCTCTATTCTGGGTCATTTCTTCAGGCTGACATGTAATAGGAAAGCGCAGCTGCCTTGAGCTCAGGGTCTGATGTGCTTTAGCCTTTTCATGTGGCAGCAGAAAGCAAATAAAAGTGAGCATGGGTCGGATTTCAGAGGTGAAACTGAAGTGGATGGTCTTTTATTAGCTTTGTTGTTTATTTGAATTTATTCAAATATATATTTATATTTATTTGAATTCTTTGGATTTCTAAGACTCTCACAAGGCTTTTTTTTTTTGTTTGGTTGGTTAATTTTTTGTGTTTTGTTTGTTTTCCGAAAAAAGAAGTGCAGCATTAAATAACAGCACTGGTACAGTACTTTGTGTGAGAACATTTTGTATCTGTTAGTAGGGAGAAATCATTTACTGTGAGGGTGATGAGGCCCTAGCATGGGTTGCGCCAGAGAAGCTGTGGCTGCCCCCTCCCTGGAAGTGTGCAAGACCAGGTTAGATGGGACTTGGAGCAACCTGGCCATGACAGGGATTCAGAACTGAATGATCTTTAAGGTCCCTTCCAATCCAAAATATTCTGTGATTTCTTTTTCTCTTCCAACTGGAAGTCTCACTCATGAATTAGGCAGTGAAGAGAGAAGCTCTTCTTGAGGTTAGGACTGGGATGGCTGGAGGGACAGAGGAGGAATCCTATGGAGAGTTACAGTTAGAAACCATTAGCTGTTGGAAAAGCCAGCAGGAAACATTTCTGAATCTTTTTCCCTATCTGTATGTGTGTGTACCAGAGGAAGAAAAATATTCCCTGCCTCTATTCACAGGGAGCTTCTGTGGAAAATACTGTTTAGCTACACAAGGAGTGAACACGTCATGCAGCATCCCCTGTACTCTGTGTGTGGTTACTGAGGGTCCTGGGAGACCTACAGGGCATGGACTGGGTTTTGTGAGTGTGGGTTTGCACATCTGAAAGGTTGTTTTCTCATATACAATTCCAGTTGCAGTGAGGGGGTGTGTGTTACCTTGAACTAAAATTTGATATGTAGTCAAATGCAGTTACAGTGGGCTGAATATTCTCAAGTAGAGCCAAGGTGTGATGACAGCTCTTTTTTTTTTTTGTTTGTTTTACTTAGACTTTCAGGCATGCTAGAAATCCAAAATAGAAGCTTGTTCCTCTTGGTAAATGCTTGAAATGCTTGAAAAGGAGTAGAAATTCCAATAAATTCTATGATTCATACATGCATTTCTTGAGTGTCACTATTACTCCTTTATAATATTTACATTTTCATCTTTTTTTTATAGGCAGTTGCTGGTTACTTTGATATATTTTTTGAGAAGAATTGTCACAACAAGGTGAGTATTTGGGGTTAGGAATTTTCAAAAGGTCTTTGAGAGATGAGGGTGGGGTTGTATTTTATCCTGTCTGAAGGCATTTGGCAGTGAGTCTGTTTTGCTCTATCGATGACTTCATATGTGTGTGTGTGTGTTTGGTAATTGATTGATGTGGTGTGATATCAAAAAGGTTGTTCTTAATCAAACTCTTGAACTCTTCCATTGCAGGTCTCGTTTTCAACTGGTCCCCAGTGTACCAAAACACACTGGAAACAGACAGTTTTTCTCCTGGAGAAACCAATTCCTGTAGAAGCAGGTATAGTTAAATTCAGTCGTGGAGCAGCAATGGCTGTGTTACACTGCTGTTACCATTAAATTTAGATCTGAAATACCTTAAAGATTACCTAAGTGTTAAAAAGAACTAGTAAATTAAAAAATGTCCTCAACAGCAGCTGAAAGATTTATCTCAGCAAGGCTCTGGGAAGTATCTGTCTGTACAAAATTCATGTTAAAAATGCACATAAATGTATGCATAAGTATCTTGTAAGTGGGCATATATCTTATACTAGTATAGCTCCATACTATAATTTTGGTGAGAAAACTGTATCAAAGTATTTCTGAGGCTCAAAAATGTAAGACCAGAACACTGCTATTAACAGCCTCTTAATTTTACCATTACTAATGCTCCGAAGTACCAAATTTGTCAAGTGATTGCACAGGATTTTTTGTAGCACTCGTGAACTATCCTGTATTTGCTAAATGGGTCATGAATATATGCATGGCTTGTACCTGCCACTGTGGGATTACTCTGTAAATTGAAAACAGTTTTAAAGAACTCGTATCCATGAACCTGATCCATGGAAGTATTGAATATGTTAGTTTGATGTCCTGTAAATTTTTATAAAATGGGTAAGTACTCTAATAGGTTTCATCTGGAATTTGATAAGAGTTTTTGTTGTCATCTCGGATAACATGAAATTCAGGTGATAAATTGTTGAAGTAAGGTTTTGAAGACTAAAGTGATACTTGTTAATGGTTTTAATTAGTTCTATTTGGAAAGTCTTGAAAGTACATTTTTTTTCAAGTAGTCAAATATTCCTTGCTTTATAGACACAAGTATTTTCATGACCATCATAGACTGGTCGTGCAAGAGGATGGACATAGAGAAGGTCAAGAATTATAAGTCTTGCCCTCTTATTCCTATAGAACTTTCTTTCAGACTCTCATAGTCTTTTTATAACCAAAGGAAATGAAGTAGTTAAATTTTAATGCTTTGATTTTATTTTTGTCCACTCAGCCACTAGGTACTTACCACTGTTGAACTCTTACCCAGTGGTGAATTAGTTGTCTTTGAGAGTCATTTTTCCTTACAGATCAACAGGACTGAAGGAGGAGCGCAGAAAGGGGCTCATTTCTGCTGATTGGTTATTAAACTCCTGGTAATACATGGCCCTGACCTGAACAGTTTATAAATATATCAGACATAGTGGGGGGAAAGCATACAGAAAGTTATGGGGGTGCTGCATAAACACTTGAGGTTAGAAACCTTAGAGATGCTATCAAGAAGTATTAATGTAGATGGAATATTGTCTTTCTTAACATACCTAATGATGAACATCCAGTGGTGAGAGCAGCATCTGCACTCCACTGCTTTTGCAGTTGCCTCTTCCAGCTCTCAGCCATGACAACTTTTTACCACAAGATTCTTTCCTAAAAGCACTGTGGTCAGTGTTGTCTGACAATTCATTTCTGTCTTTCATGCTTTGACTTTATATTCTTAAATAGTTTTTATTTGCATTTTCTTTGGCTCTGTCACTGCTTGGGATGCACCTTTAGTGCATTTGTACTTGGCTTGTGTTTTCTTCGGATTATCTTTCTAGACAAGGCTGACTAAGGTCTTCTTGCTGCTACTCATTAAATTTCAATGTCATAGAGTGTAAAGTGAATTTTTTGTAAGTGCAGTGACATTTGTTAAAATATGCATATTACATAGATCATTTGACATTTACCAAATGTGTGAAATTATTGGGAGGTGTGCCTCAACCTAGAGTTCTGGTCTAGGTGCAGTGACTTTCTGAAGACAACTGCAGAAACAGTGTGCTTTGAAGCAGTGAACACAACCCAGCTGACCTTCAAGATCACTTGTGCTGCAACTCCTTTCTTTTTATTAGCTCATATTTCTTGAAATTATTCCCATAACAAGTCTTGCTACAGCTATGTTTCTCTTTCTTTCTACCTGTCCCCTTCTCTTTGTAATTATTCAAGTTCCCCTTTCCCATCCTTTTCCCTATTCTGTCTGGTTTTATATCTTATATAAAATTGCCACTTAAGTTTAGGATTGTCTGCCTATTGCTTCTACTGTTAGAGAAGATTTTGAAAGAAGCTCTTGATGTAATTTCCTTTTCTTTTGTAATCCCAGTTTTAATTTCTGTGGGATATTTTTTAGGTTCATAGATGACACAAGCCCATAAGGGCAGAAGGTTCTTCCTGATACTATGTCTTAATTTAGGTGATTTCCTTGAAAAACCATTTCCTCTTTGATCATCCTCCTTCATCATTCCAAATATCTTTTTCCCACAAGATATAAGTACAGAGTTCCCTGTCTTCCTTTTTTTATATTATTTTGTTAAAACAGTGACTTGAGTACTCATCTTGATAATCTGTGGTTAAGCATATTTTTTTGTTTCTTCAGGCTTTCCATTTTATCAGCTGAACAGTTCAAACTTACTTTGCAGTGTACTTAATTTATATTTATATTTGCCTTTCAGCTGTTTCTTATCTGCCACTTGCTAATGAACTAGCACTGTTTGTTACTATTTTTGAGGTGAATTGCATCAGCCTGGCTTGTTGAACTGAGCTCCACTCCAAGTGCACTTGGCTTTTGGGGAAACTTTGTCTTCAAGTGGACTTTTCTCAATGCAAGTTAACTGAAGACAGATTATGCACATTTTCATCACTTGAAGGTTTCGGCCTTTGCATCCATCCCTGTGTTTCCCAGTATTCATCAATCCTCTGTATAAGCTCTTAGAATCAGAAATATGTGTATGGCAATGAGAGAAACAGCAAAGAAGAGTCACTTGTGACTGAATGTATTTATGGGCTGGAAAAGACCATTAGGATCATTAACGCAGCACTTCCAGGACCACCACTAAGCTGTGACAGTAGGTGCCACATCCGCACTTCCCTGGGCAACCTGTTCCAGTGCTTGACAGCCATGAAGAAATTTTTCCTAATGTCCAGTCTAAACCTCCCTTGGTGCAACTTGAGGCCATTTCCTATTGTCCTGTTGCTTGTTACCTGTGAGGAGGGACCAACTCCACCTGGCTACAGTTCCTGTGAGGGAATTGTGGAGAGGGAGAAGGTTCACACTTGAGCTCCAGCCCCTTCCCAGCTCCATTCCCTTCTCTGGACTCGCTCCAGCCCCTCAATGTGTTTCTTCTTGTGAGGGGCCCAGAACTGGATGTGGTTTGAGGTGTGGCTTCATCAGAACCAAGTACAGGGGGACAGTCACTTCCCTAGTCCTCTGGCCACACTATTGCTGATCCAAGCCACAATGCCAGGCGATTTATTTTTTTTTGTCCCCAGTAAATACTGGAAAATAATTAGGAATAACATGATTTGAGTCTTGCAATAATCTGACCAGTGTACCCACAGTAGCACTTGCTTTTGGCATTTTCATAGGTAGTGAAAGAGGAATTTGCTGGTATAAAATGTATTTGAAATGTTTTCTTGTTTTGAAAGCATCTTTCAGATAGGGCAGTGGCTGTTTTTCCACAGGAAAGAAAAATGGTTCCCTCAGATTTCTAATTCCAAGTAAAATAGTAAGGCTGACTAAAGGCCTCTATCAGATGCTTTATAGCTTTTGGGGCTATGCCTGGAGTGCTTATAAAGCACTGATTGTGTTTGGATTTGCTCTGTAAAAGAGCTGGAGCTTACAGATATCTGAACCTGTTGGGTATTTAACTGGAAAATGCTCCTTTATGCCTTGGTAAAATTGTTTTGTTCTGCAGTGTGAACTAGCTAATTTTCTCAGCTGTTTGACGCCAGGTTATTTGTTGTAAAAATAGATCTATTTTCTCAGGCATAAAAAAGGCTGGATGTTTTGATCTATTCTGATGATAGCAGAATCAAGCAACTGCAAGCCAAAGGATGGGTCTTGCAGCTATGTGTGAGCGGGGAGTAATCTCTTCCTACTCATGTTCTGGAAAACTGGTTTTCCTCCTCACAGACTGTGACCAGAGACTTGACACTGAGGTACAATCAACTAAAATGAAATAAGACCAGCATGTTGGATGTGTTTTAACTGCTTAGCAAGCAGCAAAATTAAAGAAACTGCAGAAAGAAGCCATATATTTTATTGCCAGAAAAACTGAGATTTCTCAGACTCCCTACTGCTTCTCTTCTTCTTTTAATAGCTTGAACTAAACAATAGCCTTTATTTTAAAAATTGAAAATGAGATGCCAAAGCAATATTTTTTCTTATTAATGGTCCAAAAGGAAGTCTCTTCCTTTTGTTGTTTGTTGAAATATTCCTGCTAAGTAAACAAAAAATTACATCATTCTAGTTTGGTTGTCTCAAGAATTTAGTAAATAAATAAAATGCTTACAGAAATTATTTTAGAGGGCCCACAGAATCTTTTCAGTGCATTAAGTTAAAACTCAGAGCTGTATGCAAGCAAATTCTATTAGCAATAAAACAGCATATTGTCAGCATTTCATGTTCTTGATATTGCCTTGCAGTGAAAATAAAACCTTGATTTGTTTTTCTCTGATGCTAAAAGGGACTAGTACAGCAAAGCTGAAGCAGAACTCACATGACTAAGCCCCTGCAAAATCCCTGATTATCTTTAACTCCCCAGTCTCTGTAATTGAAAAGCCTCTTGTAACTTTACAAATGGAAAGAATGTTGATTTGTCTACGTAGACAGCATTATTAAAAGTAGGAAAGCAACACTGGCATGATTAATCTGTCTGAATGTTTTGATCCTATACTGAAATACTTCAGTATTGTGCATCCGCGTTGGATAATTTGGTTCCTAATTAAGATTTTAGTGTCTGTGTTGCTGCCTACAGCTGCACCATGGTGTCTATAGAATGCTGTCACTTGTTTATTTTTAAGTAGCACCTCCAAAAATTATGCTGGCTTTTAAAATCTAGTAATTGTTAAAACTTGAATGTTGAGGTCGCTCTAAATCTGGCATTTTTGAAATCTGCAGTTTAAAATGCTGCTGGTGGCTTTTTGGAAACATTTCTAAGTGTGTATTTCAGGCACCAAATTGAGCGATTCCCTTCCCATGGCTGTTCTATCTCATCAAAAGAAAATAGAAATTCTGTATCTAGACAGAAAAGCTTGGACAGGCTTCTTGTGCTGTTCTGTGTACCTCCCTTTGCAAGTTTTGCAGCTGCAAGGGCTTCTGGCTCAAGCAGCAACAGCCTAGGACAAGGCTATACAGTTTAGGATCTCCACTACAAAAAGTAGTGAATTAAGAGTAGTTCTAGGTGAGTTTGGCCACTGCAGCTGTACATGTTGGAAGTCCTGGCCTTCCTTATTCCCTGTGGCAACCCTTTCTGGTACCTGAGCTGTCTGGGAATCTCAGTCACTTGCATGTTACCTTAGGCAGCCATACAAGCTGTCTTGCCTTGCTCAGCTGGTAGTGCAGACTGCTTTGCAGCCTAGTTCAGAGTTTGTCTTGGGGAGTTGAAACGTGTCAATTTGGTACAAAAACTCTTCAGAGAATATACTCGGAGCATGAAAGAAAAAGACAGAACCTCAGCATAGCTTCAGAAGAGGGTGAACAGTGATCAAAGAGAAAGGAGTTGGCAAACAGCTGCCTGGTTCATGAAAGCAGCCAGCCAGGAAAAGAGGGGATCATAGATCAGGTGGATAATACCCAAACACTGCTCAGAACAGAAACTGCTCGTTGGATCACACTGGGCTGGAGATTGAGTAGGAGAAGTGGCCAAATGGGTCCTGCAGTTTAAGAAGGTGAATGGAAAGATTAAGGTTAAGTTACTGATTTTAAGGGAAATGCTCTATTTCAGGTTTTCATTGCTCTTCTTAGTTTTCAGAAGGTAGATGGGTTATGGAAACCATGTGCTACTCAACTCTTTGAGACCAGCGCTTTTGAGACTTGCTGTTTTTTTCTGTTGCATGCTAGACCTCAGTGTTGCATTAGATCCAGTTAATCTAGAGTGGGAATTTAATCATGTTTAAATTGTCAGCCTCCAGTGAAGACAACAAGAGCAGTGTCAAATCTTACTGTTTTGTGACTGAAGGCACAAAATCACCGCATGGTTCATTATGGTGTTGGGGATTTGTAAAGATACTTTCCCCCTGCAGTTCAGTAGTTGTCTTTAGCCCAAATCCACTGCAGTTTTCTATAAGCTCTCTTTGAAACAATTCCAGTGAGCTCTTTCATAGGTAGAATTAATTTTAATAAAGAATGGTTTGAGGGCTGTGTTCTTACTTGTCCCTCTGTTAGCTTCATAAAGCTGTCCTACAAGCTGCCTTTGGTAACTCTTTCGATCTTTTTGGTGCTCAAAGAGGGAGGAGACACCAAGCTGGACTGACAGGCAGTGTAGTTCTTCACATTACAAGCTCATTGACATGGGTCATTTCAAGCTTTAAGTAGATGTTATGGATATGTATACAGGGGACTGTATGGAGTCTTGGGGTTTGATCAAATCCTTTATAGACTGAAAAAACATGATTTCTTAGGCCTGAACACTCTTAGTGGTGGGGCTTTTGCACTGATAGGTACCTTGGCTCACAGGCTTGCCCTGTGTGTCATTGTATTGCACAAACATAAGTGACAGATGCAATTGCTTGCAGTTTTACTGATCGTGAAAGTCAGAGCCCAAATAAACTGATTTGTGTCTGAGCACATGCCCAGGGTGTTCTGCAGAGCCTGTAGTCAGACGTGTATTATTTGACAGGGACTCAGTATGGACATAGGGATGTTTTTTTTCCTGTACTGGCAAGCTTATGCAGCACTTCTGCTGAATTCTTCTGCTTTTTCTATTTGGGGACAAATTTCAGGCCCCTCCAAGGGATAATAAAAATGCAGGGAAGGGATTGTAATGGATTCAGTTTTGTCCTAATCAAACTGCAATGGCACTGTGTGGTTTACTTGCATTCAACTGAGCGTGATAAGAGCAAGGTGATGCAGCTGAGTCCCAGCAATGGCTTCCTCCAGGCAGCTCCTAGGACAGCAGAATGGGGGGAGAACATCCGTCATTTTCTATCTACATGACATTGATTAATTGGTCAGAACTGCCTCTCTGTTGCTCGGTTGCACTGCTGTTGTTTGCCTCGGCCCTCGGAAAAGACTTGTTCAGAAAAGCAGATTTAATGTGGTTACCATGTAAGAAATAGCTGGGGAAAACTGAATGGAATGCTTTGTTTCTTTAACTGCTTTCACAAACAGAATCTGAGGGTTCTGTTCTATGAACTCAGCTGTAGCTTATGAAATTTTAAATTTTTGCTTCATTTATTGTGTTGTTTTATACTGATGCTTTAAATGGGAAAATTGAGGTATGGATTCATTTAAATCGTGGAATTTTAGTTCTCAGAGGCTCTTCAGTCTTACTGAATTGTATTGCAGGATGTTCAAATAAGTCAAATAATTTTGTAGCGGTTTTGGAAATCTGTATCTTCAGACTGGGTTAAAATTCCTACCTGGCGTGAAGTTATAATCCCCTTTTTCCTTTGCCTTGTCCTTCTGTCTGGCAGATCTCTGTTTAAATCATCTGTGAGACCATTTTCACAATTCTTTGCAAATTGCATTGTGTTATGTCAGTCATTTGACTCCTAATAACAAAGCTGCACAGGAATTCTAATGGAATCTCCAACTAACTGTTAAATGATGAAAAAATTACAAAATTATCAAAGAATATGAGGGGGGGCGGTTCTTATCCTTGGTACTACAGTCATTATTGTTAAGCTTTCTTTGTCAAAGGCTGCAGAAAAAACGTCAAAATGTCCTGAACTTACAATGTGGATCTTCTGTCAGTTTACTGTTTGTAAAGACAACCGAGAATTGTGCCAAATGGAGAACTCTAAAATCCTTCCTGAATTTCAAAACAGCTTAGTTTTGACATAGCTATTTATTTTCATATTTGCAATAAGAATATTAAAAAAAAAAATCAGCTTTATAACAGAACATTAACATTGGCTTTTAAAATCAGGGTAAATAATGAACAGCTGGGAAATACTTTGGATCCAGTGAGATGGTAAAGTAGCAACAGTGGATGTGGCTGGTCTGAGGGATGAAGGTGAATGGGGCAAGGGAGGCCTGATGGAAGAGTAGCACAGACCTTACTGCTGTGTGCTGGGATCATGCCCTGCTGGAACGTGTCTGAGAGAATCATCTGTTCAGATGTAGTTCTTGTGGGTTTAAAATGATGGCTTGAAGTGGCTCAGCAATGGGCTTCCTAAATATACAAATTCATGTGTTTTTATTTTGTGTATTTTATATTCCTAAATTTGAAAATATGCCTTAAATTGAAGGTGTTGGTAAGCACTGAAAATAAATTGAGATTATGTTTTTTTCCTTCTGTGTAAAAGCATTTTCTCTGGGTGTAACTGAAGGACATGCTTATCAGGTGTTACGGTCAAGAGAGCCTGACACCTTGTAAAACAAAACTTGCAATTAATAGTGTGCGTACTTGAAATGCCATGAAGATTTCTGTTGATGTTTCCTGCCAGATAAAAACGTTACCCCATTAAAACTTAAATGAAATGCAGCACAAATACAAACCACAAGGCGCATAGACCAGGAAGTGGAATAGGGTTTTGTGGTTACGTGGTTTTCCTCCAAGCTGGTTAATATGGTTTTCCCCAGTGACAAGTGAAATATTAGGCAAATCAGCCCTTTGGATGTGCCATCTGAGAAGTAAAGCATCCAGCATAACTCAGCACCTCAGCAGGCTTGACTGCAGTCAGTTTGACCTACGTTCAAGACCATTGCTTAGAGCTTGGAAAACTCACAGGAAACCTCTGTAGCCTTTTTAATTCTGGTTAGTTGGGAACAGCGTCTCATGCAACATAAGGGCATGCAATGCATCTTTGCTGTTGCTGTGTGTGATTCTGTACTGCAGCCACAGTAACTCCCTTTTTCCTGTTGCAGGAGAGGCCCTGAGAGGGAAGATCATGGTGCGCAAAAACAGAAAGGATCCACGCTCCCTCTTCATCACCCTGTCAGTGAAAGACACCCAGCAGACCTACAGCCTTCAGTGAAAATCCTGTGCAGGGAGCTTTGGGAGGTGTTAAATTCAAATGCTGGGCTTAACTGTTGGTAACTGTTTATAAATATCCCAAAATGGCAAACTTTGGATTTGTGTGAGTGCACACAATGAAAAATTTACTTGCAGTTGAGAGAGCACTCTTTGGATGCTTTTGCTCTGGGATATGGAGACTGACAACAAAATCAGGTTCTGCTGCCTCACATAATGTGAGGAAGGCAAGAAAGATGGATTATGGTTATATGAGACTGCTGGGTGAGAAAAATGACTGTAAAGTCTTGCTGTGAGGAACAATAAATACGATCTCTCAATATTGTTTTATTCTTCCACTGGCAAAATCCTTGCATATTATTTTTTCTTATGAAAGAAGCAGCTAAATCATGTGCCAGTGCACCTCAACAGTATCTGGAAAATCCTAATGGGATTAATTTTGGAATTCCAGCTGCAGGATTGCAGCGACAAAGACCGTATTTTTATTGCATTTCTGTAGTTAAAAAGTTGTACATGTTTCAGTTGCATTTATCTAAATAAATGAACCCAGTATGATATATAATGCAGTTTTCTTTTTTTCTGTGCAATTGGAAATTCTCCTGTTTAGCCAGTGAGGGCTCATTTATTTGTGCCTACGGTTTTTTCTGTACTAGCCTGTTGGGGCATGGGTGATGAAATTATTTTAGCAGCTTTAGGAAAAATACTACAAGCAAATAGTTGGAAAGGGTGGATTTAGTTTGGCTTCTTACAGAAACACTCTGGACAGTCAAGGGTTGACTGTTCAAGGGAAGGTGGGGGGGTGTTGCATAAAGATATTCAGTGTGAAAACTGTTGAATTCCCTTTAGACCCTTTAAATGTCCTGACTAGCATCTGAATGTTGAAGAGCTCAGCTCACATGTGCAGCCTAACAGGAATGTTCATGTACTGGGCACTGGCCTGGTCAGCTCATTTCAGTGGTCTAAAGGGGAGCTTGACCACCTATGTGGACTCCTTGGCTGTTGTGTTCACCTAATAGTAAGCATGAATTGCTCACACTGGTTTTTAGATCCCTCGATTTGTGCAAGTGAGACTGCACACAGTTTGTAAATTCTGCCTGTTTTCAGGATAAACTTTACTGTAAAAACTTAATAAAAATGAGACAATTGCAGACACACACACAATCAAATAAGCAAGTTTTATTTCACAGTAGTATCTGACAAGTATAAATGCTCTACAATGATACAGATGTCTAAGACTCAGTGATCTGCTAACATTTTCTAGCTTGGTGTCACATATTCATTTTGGATGGTCCTGTTTAGGGCCTTTCCGACTTGAATTTTTTAATACTTGTGCAGGAGTTATGTTTGCATAAACATTTCCATAGAAGGCAAGAAAGGAAGAAAAAGAATGCAGAGGGATAACAGTGCGGAGCTGTGTAGAGAGTTTGTATAGCCTTCAGTAGCAGGGCTGAAAATGAAAAAGAAAAGAAGGCTGAAAATGTGTAAAAGAAAAAGGTAAATGCTATTATAAAATAAATAAATAAAAGCCCAAACCACAAACTATCAAACCCAGAGATTTTTATATCAATTAACCAGAAGCAAAATGTCCTGAAAAGACTTTAATTAATGTAAAGCCTGAGGAGGGTCATTTAATAAAGGCACTGGAGTTTCAAAGAACTTGAAATACACAAGTGATGTTAATCTAATAGCCAGTGTCTCACAGCATCCTGTGGAAACAACCCATCAATTACACGTGGCTGTTTTCCAGCCTAGCAGTTGAGTAGTATAGGATTCATCTGACAGCACAATCAGTTATTTACATTTCCTAATTGTAACTCTTAAGCATTAAATACTGTAGGAAATGTGATCAATAAATACTCTTCTAAAGGGATTCTAATGATTGAGGCAGAAGAGTGGAAAGTAACTACTTAGAGTAGAAATGGTTTTGAATTTATTCATACAAAATGTGATTCTTTGCTGTAAGGCACATGGTCAATGTGGCCAAAGATGCAAATAACCTGTAACTGAATTCAAAATAAATAACTACTGTGACAATGCCTGGAAGGGTCAGTTGTACCTTCTGCATAGTTCATGGAAACACTTCTCTCTCCAGGTGGTGGCAACAGCTTGTCTTCCATCTGCTTCTGCTGCGTGCAGATTCCAGGTCATGGCATCAGGTGCTTCTGAGAGCTGCTTAATGTGCAGACCTGTTTAATGGAATCCCACGCATTTCCAGATCTTGTGGTCACCTTTGCAACTTGTGTTTCCCTCTGACCTGGAGTTACAATGCCCTAAGCCATCTGCCAAAGAGGGTGTACACATCCTCTTTAAAGTCCCTTTGTGATGTGATGGTGAAGTCCAGTTGTAGTTGTAGAAAAGCCGTTTGTCAGTCATTGGTGCGTTGATTTTTTTAAAATATTTTTTAACAACTGCGATAGTCTCAATTTCAGACCTAAATTTATTACTTCAGGGTGTGCTTCTGTATTCAGAAAAGAGTAAATTGTAGAGAGGCTGAATTTCACTTATCATCTGACAGCATTTGCCTGTTAGACCAGCTCATATAAATTGAGCTGGTTCACCTCACAGTATTAATTTTCTTCGCAGCAATACCTTATGTGACAAAATATATTTTTTTTTTCCTTTTGCCTGACTAAGAAATATCAAAATGATGTATCCTGTGGGTTAGATCTCTAACTTTTAAATTCAAATGTGGCAGTTACTTACCTGTCTCTCTCAGAAGTCTGTTTTCTCTTGTTTCTTCCCTCTCCTTGCCCTGTGCTGTTATGTACAGATGCAGATTTCATGCAGAAGCAAACCCTGCTGGTGGCTCTTTCTTTGCCTCATGATTCTGGTGATGCACAGACCTGCTTGCTGCTGGCTCTTTTCAGAGCTTCTCTTTTGCCCATGGCCTTTGGGTTTTTCCCTGCTCTGGGGCTTTTGTTCGTTTTCATTTTGTTTGAACTTCTAATGTGCCCTGACAGCATTCCCCAATTTCTGAAGATCACATCTGTCCCAAGTCCTGGACTGCTCCTCTTCTCCCTGATCTTTTGATTCCAAATGTTGAATATGCAGCTTATTCTTGAGAGATGCAAAAAACCCTGCACAAATTTAATCCTCAACCAGTGCTGCCCACAGTGTGCTTGATGTGCAGGCACAGCAGAAATGGGATGCAGATGCAATGAGAGATACAAAGGGTTGTCACAGGCCTTAAAATGTATGGATAAGTGGTTGTTGCTGATGGAGAACTGCTAAAGCATGTTAAAACCTCTGATTTGGTCTATGACACATATCTAGGAGGATATAAAGAAAAAAACTTAATGCAAAGATTGGTAATTTCAGGTCAGTTGTCAGAGGCATACAAAATGATATTATGATACCTTGCTTAAGAAGTGTAATTTCACATGCATTAAAAAAGCCTTTGACAGCAGGAAATTTAGGACCCTTAATTAATTTTATAAATAATTTTGTGAAACTTGCACACAATAAAGGGCAATGATAGTAGTAATATCACGTCTGTTTTCCAAGAGGATAAAAGTTTGCCTGCCCCAAACTTGCAGGTAGGAAAGTGTCTTCACTGGCAAAAGCAAGGAACCTGTGTGGTAGATGTCATCTAAGTGTGATATAAGTGTGTCTGTGTGTATTCTCCAGTATTTATACTCACACGTGTTCATGTTCATACCCATACTGGAGGCTACGGAAATTTGCCAGTTGACACCATGCATTTTCCGAGTACCATATAATAATGCTAATATTTATAAATTCTTATTGGGTTCACTGAATGTTTTGTAGTTAAACTACATTTTTCTTTAAAACTTGTAGTTTAATTATTATGATTGTGATCCTATCGAATTACCTTTAATATCCCATAATTATTTCTACGCTTTGTTGAATGGGAAATCGTTTAGGAAAAACACTGGTTTGGCTAGGAGTGATTTTTTTGTTTAATTTTTATTGGGAAAGCTTTTGTCATGCTTAATAATGAAGTCCAGCAGTCCTGAAGAGCAGCAAATGGACAGAAGTTTTTAATGTTTAATCCAATAATTAACCTTTTCTTCAAGGAGTATTCTTACTAGCAGTTATCAATCTCTATTCATGCCTAAGTAATTTACATTATACTTAGCCCAAGGTCAGTTGTGTTAAGATTGATGAGTGATTCATATAAATTCTGTTAATATTCAGATAAAAACTGAAGGTTGGCCTGCCTTCTTCTTGGAAATCTGTGCCCAGGGTCTGTATAAATAACTCCCCTGAAAAGAGTGGATGCTCACAGCTCTACTTATTTTACATGTTGATGATATGTTGGTGTTTTGGTTTTGTTGTTTGTTTTTTTTTTGTTTGTTTGTTTGTGGGTTGTTTTTTTTTTTTAAATCTTAACTTCTGCTGTGCTTTTAAGTGTTTAGCTAAGCTGTAAAACTATTTTCCTGCTTCTCCCTATCAGAGAGCAGCTGAGCAAGACACAAACTTGAAAGCTTTGGATCCCTCACTGCTGAATGTCCCTTCAGTGAGCATCATGCTGGGGTCTCTTAATAGGATTTTCGTGTGTACACCTCAGGTTGACCTTCCAAATTCTGTCTTGTGGGATGTGCTGTAATGAGACAGATCCAGCTTCTGTGATCCAGATAAAGGCAAAACTTCAGTAAAGCTCTACAGAGGATTCAGAAAGCTGGTTTGGGAGATGGAGTTGCTAACTAAAAAAGGTAGGCTGCTAGCGAGGTTTTAAGACTTTATTTCAAGGATGTTCCTCTGCTCTCTGTTTAATAGTGCCTGAAATTCCCTGTAGTAATGACTCTTAGCATTTTCTGTCCCTGGTTTAAATTACTTGAAGGAAAAATTGCAGCAGTGTGTCTTCCCTGAGGTTAGTGGGATGACACAGCCTGGCTAGGACTGGCTGGCTGGAGGAAGGACGAGGGGGAGTTGGAAGATCAAGAGTTGAAAGCAAAGACTTGTATGAAGATTAAAGTGATGATGGTTTTATTTTTAGAGACCAGGGTAAGAGGTACGATTGGTTACATCTTTTACAGCATTGATTAACTGCATAATAACAGCATTTAAGAGTTTTTAAAGGCAGCCAAAAGTAGAGTTGTGGGCATATCTCTGAAAATACAAGCTTAGAAAGAGATTACAAAGAGATTTTGTGGTATTCTGTTTATTCAGGCATTGGCAGATGATAATGCTGGTGAAACAATGACATCTAATTAAAAGACAAATACCACATTACATGAAAAGGCAAGGGGAAACAGAAAAGTTGGCTTTTAATATCATGAGCACTGCAGACAAATTTGCAGAAGGGCTTATGTGATTAAGAAGATGTAAAAAAACATCCAGTTTGAATTATTTTATATAGTTGGACTAGAACCTGAAGATGGTTCAGTTTTCCAGGTTTAGTAAAAATTTAAACACCTACTGTTTGATTTCTTTTTTTGACCTTATATAAAATTCATACGTAGATAATTAACTTCATAGGGAAAAGGAGTATTTTTAGTGGTGGTGTTGAGCAGCAAAGTCAGAAACATCAAAGAGAAGTCTGACTGCTAGTGAGGTACTATGCACATAGAAATTAAGTTTTGTTAATAGAATATTTTAAAAGCTCATGCTTTTTCAGCACATGGATCTATAAGTAACAGCCTGTTCCCTGATGTCTACCAACTGGCTCTGAATCTTTATCTACTACTAATTTTCATTTATCAAGATGGAAACAAACTTGATTTCTATCCCATTCTGAATGATAAGAGTGTTACTCAGCTCTTTGAATTACTAATGCCTCCAGGTTCCAGCACTCTCTGAACTCCTCTGTCACAAAGGAGAAAGGCTCATCCCATGGAAAAACTCTACCATGAAACAACCAACTTACACATTTATAACATTTCTATTCCTGTCCGTGTTGCAATTAGCCAAAGTAAAATAAAAGACTCTTAATGACAGCGATAACAAATTAAAGAGGAATAAAGCTTAGTCAATATGTTAATTCTATTTTCCACTTGGGTACTGCTCAAAACATCAGTGCAAACAGAGGGAGAGCAAATATGCCCCATGGAAAGCAAACTAACCAAAGTCAGGCTTTCACAAGTGAAAGCTACAACCCAAATAAAATTACTCTCCTTGGATTCAATTGGCAGATGCTAAAATAGTCCTGCTTTACATGGTGGTTTGAGAAGCTTTTCAAATTATATTGTTTTCTTCCAAGCAGAGCCAGGTGAAGCTGGGGATGCCCATTTTCTCAGGTTGGTTGGTTGGGGTTTTTTGCCACTCTACCAACTTGGTACATGTTATGGCTGTTAACAAAGTAAGGGATAGATTTTTCCAAAGTGGCTTGCATTAACTGAGAGGGATCACGTGTGTACACCAGAGCAATGTGCAGTGAGGAGCAAGGCTGTGGGTGATTCAAGTACCCCCATTTGGGAAATTGCTGTTGGACATAATGCCATGCTACCAGGATATAATTTGTTTCACATGTGCTCCTCACTACACCTGGCTTCATTTTTTTCCCACTTTTGTAGGTGATAGTCACAGGATATATTTAATGACATAGCAAAAAAAAAAATATATAAAGATCTGTACAATTGACACAGTTTATCCAGTATTATCCAAACAAATTAATACACATTTGCTTAGCTCTTTAGTACCATCACTCTCTAGTGCTGCTGTTTGTAGTAGTTTTCATTATAAAGTCAGTCTTGCTGAGAATTAACAGCCTTTGCTTACATTTCCTTGGGTATTGCAGGCTGCCTGGATGAAAGAAGGAGTTCTAGGGTGGCAGGAGAGAAAAGTGAGCTGGTGGGAGACACTCCAGAAGATCACAGGTCCTGGGTGGCACATACCACAAAGAGCTCCCTTGAAGGAGTGCTGATCCACTTTGGGTAATGATGGTTTAGGTAATTAAGCCTGAAATACAAGCAGGATTCAGTAAGTAGAATTGAATTTTGATTTAACCTTCTGATGGGTTATGCAAAGAGAAGAGCACTGAAAAGAGGGAATTTCTTAATAATATTGACTCCTGTCACAATGCTGGACATTCTTGAAGCAAAGTCTACTCAACTGGAAAATTGGATGTGAGGAGCAGAAGGACTTCTCTGTGACTCAGATGTTAAACTGTGCTGCACTGCTTGCTTGGGAATTAACATAAAGCCTTACACTGAGAAGAAAAAGCAGCAAAAGTTAGGTTTCTTGCCTTGTATTATATGTGCACTTAGGTTAATTTTGGGAGCAATAAGCATTAGAACTTTCACAGCTGTTATATTTGTGTAGACCCCAAAATGGATTTAGCTTAGAGAATAGCAGATATTACTATGTTGTGTCCCTAGAGGTAGAAATAAAGCTCTTGCAATTGGTTTGCATGTGATTTTGACCACCTTTAGGATGACAGTGACCCTGGGCTGTCCAGCTTAGCTGGGCATGGGTATCCCAGTTTTTTTTATTTATCACCTGGAACAAACCAATGTCTTTAGCAAATGTCAGCAAACTGCAGCAGGGAACACCCTGCCCTCTGAGGAAATGGAAGGAGAGGGATTTTGTGGAAATGGACACACCAAAGAAGCTTAAAATTGTGAGAATTATATGGTGTTGAGGTGCAAATAGCAAGCTCCTTCTTTAAATGTCAAACCATTCATCTCTGATCAAAATTTTCTGAAGTGACTAGTGATTTTTATTTATTTATCTATCATTCTGATGAAACTGAAATTTATCTTTTGTAAAAAAGTTTGCCTTTCTGAAAAACCTGAGTGAAAGCCCCTTTGTGAATGGTAGTTTAAGATTGTTTTCTCTAAAACAGACTTCCTGAATATTATTTCTTTGGAATAAATTGACCTATGTTTTAGTATTTAAAAGGTGTCATGCTCTTTTTCATCTTCCTGTGTTAAAAACCAACCAAACAACAAACCCACAAGCAGATGACATGTGCTTTAAGGGCAGAAATAAATACTCAATTTTCATGGCTTTCAGATTGCCTTTTAAACCATTATTTTGGTCAATTTTTAAGTTAAAACCTACATGTGACATCTGGGTAAGGAATACACCATGGAGTTAGGGTTGTGGTTGAGCCCATCCCTTAATAGAATTTTATGTTATTCACACAAAACTGTTTTCCTGAATCAGATGTTTCACGCCTGACTTATTCATCCATGTGACAGCTAATTACTTTTGAAGTAATTGAGACATTCTAGAAGGAAGTGGGTAGGAGAGCTGTCAGCAGGAAAGCCTTCACAAAATCAGCATCATAAGATCATCTGGCACAGGTTGCCCAGAAAAGGTGAGGATTCCCCATCCCTGGAAGTTTCCAAGGCCAGGTTGGATGGGGTTTGGCACAACCTGGGGTAGTGGAAGGTGCCCCTGCCCATGGCAGGGGGTGGAACTGGAAGATCTTTAAGGTCCCTTCCAACCCAAACCATTCTGTGATTCTGTGATCTTGTAATCTGCCTTTGCAGTTTTCGTCTGCAAACGTTTCTCAGTCAGTGGAATTAGCATGCAGTGCCTGAGCTGTTACAACAGCGTCACCATTTCTCTGCTCACACGGATTTATTCCCCGAAAGAAATTGTGACAGTCTACAGAGTTGGGAAAAGACGTTCTTCTCTGATATGCCTGCCAGGACACGGTTGCTTTTCCTGAGTTCTGTCCTCTGGGATCACTCTGTGCTTGAGTGTTTTCAGTAACCTCCTCTATTTGTCCATCATGGTACAGCACTGTGAGGAAAATGGAAGCCATTCCCATTAGTCAGTATGCCCAGCTGATGTATTATGAGTAAACCTTGTTTTCAATAGGTTATTGCTAGTCAATCTGTTTCTCAGCATATTCCCTTGTTGTATTTAAAACACTGAAGTGTACTCTTTTGGAAGAGGACAAGTACAAATTTTTCAAATACCCTGCTCTATCTGCACTCACAGTTTGGTAAGTGCAGCTTTTGTTACTTGGGAGGAGAGGAAGTGGTCCAGCATCAAACTGTTTGATTTGTTTGATGTGTGCCCTGCACTAACCAGCAGTTCACCAGTCTCTTTAGAAAGTGAGTGTGTTGGAGAACCAGAGAGGCTGGGGGACTGGGTAGATCTATAATGTGCTTTGTTTTGCATAAAATACTTTAAATACAGAGTCTCTTTCCAGACTGCCTCACTTCTACCTGCTCTTCCCTGTCTTTCATAAAGAATAAAAACACAGATGGAGAGTGCCAAGTGTCATTTCGCTTTTCTCTAGAGATGAAGCTGAATTAAGGAGGTGGATGCATAAGCCTAGCTGGTAACAGGAGCATAGATGGTAGGAAAAGTAAATAAATAATAAAAAAAAACCCCCTACCTGGAACTTGGTATAGTAATTATCTCAACTTATAGCAGTGTGTGGTTTAAGAAAGCATCACCAGATGCTATTACATTTTCCTGTGCTTCACAGAAGCCTCAGCAGGTCGTATTTCTTTTCCTGCAGTCTGTTGCAGCTCACACTGCAAAGCTGTTTCTCATGCTCAGTAGCATGGAAACAGAAGGGAGAGTATGAGGAGGATTCTTACAGGGGGCTACACTTGGATCTGATGCAGGGCCAGGGGGAGATCGTGCAGATCAGATTTAATCTCTCTGTAGTGCATTCTATGGACTGCAGTTTCCACTAGCTTGCTTCCCTCTGACTGTGTGGGATTTGAAAGGGATAAATAAACTTGCTGTAGGTGTTAGTGGCACTCTGGCTTCACATACAATCTTTCTGGGCTCAGCATGTTCAGTGGTAATCACACCAAAAGAAAACCCTGAGCGTGCACATAGCCCTCTTTCTCTTACCTGGGACTACCCAAGGGGAGGCCATATGTGCAAGTCCTCTTGCCTGTTGTATCTAAATCTGAGTTTTGAAGCAGGTTTTGATGCTTGCCTAAAGAAAATAAGTAATAGATTCTGGATCAGCCCTGTTTGAACCTTGTTGGCTCTGTTAGCTGATATCATGAGCTGCTGGTAGTTTATAGATCATCTCTGAAAAATACACAGTTGTCTTGCAGACCTTATTGCTACTTCTCCTTGGGCTAGGCATTCATTTCCAGTCTGGTTTTTGTGTTTTGGTTTTGGGGTTTTTTTCCCTGTATCTGACACATGCTCCCAAATTGTATTTGTCTTAATCATGGTGGCATTGAAGTGTGTGTTTGTGTGCTCCTTCACTTTCTTGGGGGTTATTTGCTTTCCCCCAGGATCAATGTGCTGTGTGATACCTGGAATTTCCTTCCCTATCTGCTACAGTCCAAGCTGGCTTGGTTTCTTTATGCCTGAAGAACAATCACTAATAATTGTCAATCCCAGCAGAAAGTTGGAGAGAGGAACATCTGGCCCAGTTCTGTGAAATCTCCAGGTTAAAGTCTCCAGACATCATAATCAATTTGATTTGTCTGTCTAAATGTTATTGCTCCAAGTTGAGTAATGATGTGTTGCTTGAAGGTGAATAGATTGGGTACAAAGAGGCTGGAGCCACCCTCTAGATCTAAGGTTTCTCTGTGTTGACAGTTTTGTAACAATCCCTGTGAAGCAATGACTTCTGCTCTGAGAAATTTCCTCTGGCATGGGGGAGATGAGAGTGCTAACACTGGAGTTACTGGTTGGTCCTGGTGGGTACACTGCAGACATCCAGCCAGGCTAACTTGTCTTGGGGGTTTGACCCTCTAGCTCATCAAACCTTGCAGGACCCTGGATCGAATGACCCCATATGTGAATTAAAGGTTTCCCTCAGATTTTCATATAAACTTGGAGAGAACCGAGGGCTTAGTCTCAAAGCAGCAAAGCAAAACACTTTAAAAAACAAACAAAAAGAGTAAAAATATGAGAGGGGAAATAAAAATGCTTAATGCAAATGCTTCACAGTGTCACTCAATGAACCACTGTGCTTGCAGCTGCAATCCCAAAAGCTACAGCACTGCAGTAAGAACATCTGGAGATGCTTAGATGCCAAGTTCCAGCAAAGTCCTACACATGCAATCTCCAACAAAGAAGAATTTGATGCCATATCTTGTTTCCTTAAAGACTATGAAAGTAGTTGAGACATTTATTCAAATGTTAGGAGTATCGGAAGTTTGGGTTGAAATATCAAAATAACTTTAAAAGATATTATGTATAATATTTTAGGCTTGTCTTTCAAAAATTACAGCATTCTTTTGCTTTTACATCACCTGAAATGGAAAACACCTATGCAGAGGTGTGTGAAAGATGAACTCAATCACCATATTGCACAACAAACCAAAGGTGCCTGTAATACACAGGTCACCAAGCAAGGCTTTTCTAACTTTAGAATAAAATCTTACAGAAAAAGTAAACTTCTTAAGGTATAGCTCTAGTAAAAGGAAGAGTGTGATAACAAAGGCAATCATACTCATAAAATATGAGAATTATGCTTCCAAAAACATGAGTTTTGAGTTATATATTTTAGTATGTTTAAATAATATGCAAACTTTGTAGTTATAATGGATAGTGGTGTCATCCCCCCAAACCCCAATAAATTGATTTGCTTATAAATCTGCTCAGTTCAAACTGAAAATATACATTTAGTTTTCTGGCTCATGTTATTACACATATTTTAAGAAGACAAATATGTAAAATAATTAAATTAGAGGAGGAGCTTTTTAATAAGATTTGAGGTTTCATTGTAAAGCTTCATCTGGAAACAAGATGATTTTTTTAAATTTCTAAGGAAGATTGGCATCCAACTTAGCACTGTTTGTTTCTAACCAGATTTGGAACTCAATAAATGCTTTAGAAGTTGTACTAATTTTATGTTTGCGGTGTAAATGTCTTGGGACATATTTCAGGAAGAGATGAAATGAGGAGTGTGAATAAACAAATGTAAACAGAGATCTAGAGAAGCTCAGGAAAGCCTTGCTAAGCCTAGAAAAGAACACTAAGGAAGCAAGGAGGAGGCTGAGGCTATTGTTTTAGGGTAGGGAAGAGCAAGGGACATGAAACTTTAGAAATTATTTTAAAAAAACCCACCAAACAAACATAAACCTGCTCCAAAGAGATAAGGGACCATTTACCTTCTGTGACTGTGGTGTGTAGAGCAGTGACAAGCTTTGCCTGAATCCAGGGAGTCACAGTGAATCCATGGTGGCTCAGAGGGAGCTGTGAAATCTGCACTGGGGGTGTCTCCTCTCCTGGTTTTCACAGCCTTGAGGGTCTGGTCTGTTTGTTGTTCTCTTCTTGCACAGTGTGTGTGCTGTTTTGGCAAAGGCTCACCTCTTTTCCATGTGGGATTCTGCAGCATGCCCCCCTGGGGCTGCTCTTCCAGCCTGGGCTGCACTCTAAGGTGGCTGGTAAGGGCACAGTAAAGAGGTGGTGTATGAGATTTATTGAAACCTGCTGTTAAGTTAGTCAAAAAAATTGCCTGCTTAATAGGTCATGGGTTTCCTTTCTCTTCTGCTCTTCTTGGCTCTTGTAACTTGATGTTTTGTGACAAGTGATTCCCCACTGGGAAGAGGAGTTGTTCAGCAGATAACCATGAAAAGCAGGTGTGTAAAAACTTGTGTTTTATGGCCTGGGTAAGGCCAGACACTCCTGAGCTCCAGGCAGACATGTTTAAGCTTTAGTTGAGGGCTGAAACTACAAAAGGGCCCCCAAAAGACTTCCTGGATTTCTCCCCCTAACAGGAAGACAAAAAATGATAGAGTATCAAGCACACACATCAACTGCTTGCTCAGTCATTGCACAGTGTCTAGAGAAAAAAATCAAAATAGCATAACAATGTCAGAGAATGAATCCATGAAATTAATATAAATCCATAAAATTTTGAGGGCCTCTTTTGGACTGCTTTGAATGGAGAAATCGTGCTTTCTGGCTGTCTCCTGGTTATTGCATAGATGTCTCTTGTGTCAATGAGTCACATACCTTCCACCTTTTTTAAAAGGGGAGTCGTGTGTGAGCAGTGGCAGGACAACCCAGCAAAGCCATCAGAGATTCCCTCATAACTGATGTGTTTATTGAGGAAAAGAGGGGCAGTCAGCAGGGAACACCTGACCCCAAAGGTTTTTTTGTAAGAGATGCTTAACCACTTTCTTTTGGTTTAATTACTTAAATATGTGAAACCTCATCCTGGCTGCCAGCATAACCATGTAGTCATGCATTTGCCTAAAACCAAGATGTCTAATACTTTTTGAAGTTAGTTACATAAATGCTTTTATCCAAGACTATTGGGATCTACTGAGAGGTCACACAAGAGGATATGAAACTGGATGAAGTCCTTGGAGTCAGAAGGAGAAAGGATGGGGGTTGCTGCTCATGTTCCTTCAAACTCTCAGTTGAAGTGATGTATCTGAGGTCACCTGGGGGACCTGTGGCAGAGCTAAACTCCACTTTCACATCATCCTTGATATGTTCCTCCCCTCTCCAGTTCACCTCCTGCCTGCCTGTGCTGGGCCTCTTTGTGTGCTTCTTTAGCTGCGGAAGAGAAATGATGGTATTTAGCTGCACTCCACCAAGTTCTTTGCAATGTGGTGAGAAAACATCCCCTGAGTGTCTCAAATAAATGGGGCTTTGTTACAAAAGTGTAAAGAAAGACTAAATGAAAAAGGTACTCAGGAGAAACCAACTACTGAAGTACCTCTGGTGATCTCTTTTTTTTTTGCACCTCATACCATCTCGCTGACAAATACAGAAGTAAGCTGAGAATCTTGCTAAGAAAATGGTCGTGACACTGAAGTCAGACTTCAGTTTTCCATCATCTTAGATAGTGGATCACCTTGATTTTTTCTTATGATGGGAGCATTAAGTACATTTAGGGTTGAAGTATAGTTGAAGCTACCCAGAATGTCAGAAGATGAAGCATAGGAATTAATAAAGTGATCATTTAAATAATGAATTATACCTTTGGAGAACTGTGTCATTCTAATTACTTGGAAATTCATGCTCAAGGAAATGCTTAAACCTGATTTTAGTATATAAGCTGGGAGAGGCTTACTTGCTTTTTCAATTTTTAAGCTATTCAATGTCTTTGATTTAAACCAAATACCCTAAGAGGAAGGCACAGATCATCCGAGGATATGTGAGTTTTTTATTGCAGATGATGTTGGGGTTGTCTCTTCAGAATTAAGTTGAAGGTACGCTACAAGTCAGGTCTAGTTCAGCATGACCAGATAAGCACTGTGGGATTATAGAGCATAGTTCTGTGCTTAGTGAAGTGCAGACACTCTGGGATTATGTAGTTCTGACTAACAGCTGAGGAAGCTTTGAATAAGAGCCACATGTGTACCAGCTGTAAGCCAGATTCTCTGCTGTGATGGCAGCCCCTTCGAGCCATCTGACAGTGTAATGGAGCTGAAAAGTGGCTCTGTAACACATCCCCATCTCCTGCTCCTCAGCCCAGCGTAGTTCCCAGCTGCACAGTGTTGGCACACACAGCACTCTCGTACCTAAGGCTTAGATCCCAGAACAGTGACTCTCTCTGGATTTACAATGAGAGTCTGCTAGGGAGATGTGAAGGGTTTTCACCACTGTATTCCCACAGAGCTTTTCCAAGCACACTGGGATCAACTTCACTCAGAAACAGGAGTAATTACTAATGTCCTCCAAATAGATGTCCCACTGAGAGAAGCTGTAGCTGAAAATTTGCCCTTAGCATTTATTCTTTAGCCAAAATAATGTTAGATTTAATTTATGACCTTAAAAGTTCACTGCCTATTGTTGCCATAAGGAAGGGGGAAAAAACTTTCCAAGATAACTGTATGTGGGTAAAGTAGAGTCCTTTTACCTATAGGATTTTGGGGTACAGAATGTAAAGGAGTATAAAAGAGTATAAAAGAGTACAACACGTGTTGACAAATAACAGATAGAAAAGACCGGTGCTGGGTTGAACTCATGGCCTCAGGATACCATGTGAGCTCTTTCCAAGCACCACCGCTTCAAACATGCAGAGTAAATTAAT
>JAWWTY010000156.1:3558476-3603347 GCA_035222235.1 Margarornis squamiger
GGTGTAGGAGCTGGAAAAGCCTTTTTCTACGTGGCAGCATACTAATTTTATAACACTACTCAATTATCATATCTAAGAGTTGTATCCAATCTAAGACATGTCCATACCCAGAACTTCCCTTGGCATGCCTCTCCTAGAATTGAGTTGGAGGTCTTAAGACCCCTTACTTATCCTTTATCATCATCTTCACCCCACTTTCATTAATGGAGCTTCTCCAAGGTTGCTCGGCTTTGCTTTCTTGTTTTGACTAACATCAAATTGTCTTAGCTCTGGTACATGTTTCCCAGGCATGGTGTTCAGCTATTATCTGACCCTTAAGACAGCTAGCACAGGGTTAGAGGTTGTTAGCTACTGTAAATGCAAGAAACTACTTAGAAGTATAAAAATCTACAAATTCATGAAAACCCTAGGGCATCACTTACGAATGTCCTACAAGCCACTCACTGATTTAGACTTACATCCCAACACTGGGTTGACTTATGAATCCTGAAGAGATGGGTTCCTTCAACTGGAACTCTGCAAGACAAAGGGTGGAATTTTTTCATGCTGACAGAAGGATCCCAGTTTTGTTAAGTCTGTATGGCAATCACCATACCCAGTTCACTCTGTGTTGGGGCATTTCACCCTTCATTGTGAAAGAGGGAAAAAAATTTAATGTGGAGCACTCTTGTTTAAACAAGCCTAGGACTTCCTATGAGAGACCACAGAAGAAATTAAAGGTTTTGTTGTTTTTTTTCCCCATCATAATCCAAATGACTGTCATGACTTGCCTTGTGAAATAATGAAAGAGTTACATTACTATGTTTATCATGTTTTTTTCTTAAAATGGGACCATATAGTCAGTGTTCCCAAGTCCCTGGGAAAGCTCACAGAGCCTCACAGTGGTGCATGGCATGATTTTTCATTTCCACTCAACTGCCAAAAGGGAATAAGGCAGCAACTGAAAGGTGCTAAAATGGACTGGCTATCTGCTAGACTCTGGTCATGTGATAGTTGCGATGTCCTCACAGGGCATCTGCTTAGAAAATCAACTTCCTCTCATTTTGTGATATTTTCTTCCCTGGTTTCTGATCAGGAGTTCAAACCTTCATGTATATTTGCATGATAACAAGTGAGAGAGGTAGCAGAGCTTGGAGAACTGCCCTTTTCAAACAGTGTCCTTTAGAGTGTTAATCTCTATTAATATTGAAATTAAACCGAGTTGATACCTCATGGCTCAACCATGAGGCACCGTGCCAAACAAACCCAACTTGTGGGTGGTTTAGGCACTTTTCTGCAGATGAACCTTCCCTGTGAATGTGCTGTGATTCCACGTTCTCCCATTTACAGTTCCTCGTCCTTGTTTCCCTGCCCTGTTCTCTGTTATCAGGGCTGCTGCCACACTCTCCTCAGCCACGATCTGCTCCTGTTCCAGCCTCTCTGTCCCACAGCTGCCACAGTCACAGTCTGTCCCTCCAGACTGAGATAAAGTGACCTGCTTGATGACACCCAGAAGCACTTGAACTGCTCTGCAAAGCCTTCCTATATGTTTTTGTGCAGCTGCCTCTGCACAGAGCCAGCATAGATTCAAGGAGGCTTGTCCGTTCTCTGTCCTAACACAACTTACTCTGTATTTGTACAATTAGAAGAAGCTGCTGCTCTTAGTCCAGCTTTGAGCACCACTAGGTCTTGTTTGTCTTATTTGCAATGTAAAGACAGGTACAATGTTATCTGAAGAGGGGGAAGTGTGACGGGTAGGCTAAGTCTGGAAATACAATATCTTTGACTTGATTGCTCATGGGGAAATCATGGGAATCTATTTAGCATCTACTTATCTTTTTTTTTAATCTAATATATGCTTGCCTCATTCTATTGCAAAGTGGAAGTTCAAACCTGTGGTTATTATGCCATATATTGAGATTATGCCCTGTGTTTAAGGAAAATCTTTGGACAAATTAATAAACATGCATATCTGTGTGAAATAGCTGTTATGAGCAGAAACACCTGGCCAGTGGCACAGAAATTTCCTCCAGATGCCTCTGTTTCCCCCCCCACCTGATCTCCCTTTCTCTTAATTCTGTTATTTACAGTGACCTCCAGTGAATGAGTTAAACCTCTCAGGGAACTGACTCTTTTTACAATAAGGATACCAGACCTTGACAATTATCTGAAAATCCAAGGGCCTTCCAGTGAGTTATGTGAGTTCAGGCAATTGGAAGGAGGCTAATCAGAAAGTGTACAGTAGGGCTAATAAATAACAGGATGAGCCTGAGGCATTTCACAGGAGAAAAATAACAGGTAATTATCACTTGAAAGATTTTTACAGTCTCTTCATTATTTGAATATAATTAACTGAGAGAGGCAAAATGCAGCCCGATAAAGTGAATCTTTGCCTTAAGAAAGAGTCCAAGCTCTCTTGAATGGGAAATCTGTTCAGGGGAATGAAGGCTATACAGTTCTTTGTATATAGATAGAATTAAAAGGGAAATGCACGCAATTGAAGGTAAAGTTTCCCTTGGCAAGATCTGGCTTTTGCTGGTGTACATCTCTAACCGAACGAGTACAATATTGTTCTTGGTTTTGCATTATACATTGCTAGAGTTAAATCATAATGGTTTTAAACCATTGCTGGTTATAAGAAAAGCCATAACCTTTTTTACACGTGCATTAACTTTTCTGTGTTACCCAAAACTGTAATTTCTCTGCAACATTCCAAAGCCCTGGGTGAGGGCAGGTCTATTCACGGGGGAGCAGCTCTGCATCCTCAGAGACCTGTCCATCTCTCGGACTCCTGAACTGCAGCAAGAGCCCTTCGCACTTGCTGAGGACTTGCCTGAATCCCCTCCCTTTGAAAGGGACTCGATCAGATGAAAAACGCATTTGACTGCAAGTCAAATCCACAAAGTACTCTGTCCAGATTGAATCAGTGCATTTCACAGCTTAACGTTTAACATCTCTAATCTAATTACCTTTAACAGAAAGGCTGCTCAATCGCAATCCTAAGTGGCTATTTAAATGCCTTCCCCGGCGTCTTCACACCCTTCCTCGTCCTCAGTATTGCTTTTGCCTTTCACATTTAAGGGAGAGAAGAGTGTAAGTGGCCGCCTGCTATGGAGAACTCCCACCGGAGGGGTTTCCTTAGGATTTGCTGGGAAGTTCCCTGACCAGAAAAAAAAAAAAAAAGTGAGCCCAAGGAGAGGAGGGAAGAAGGAAAAACCTCCCGGAAGGTGCATGGATTAGTGTGCTGTGGGAATTGCTTGATACAACCTGAATTCCTCTTCCCGACACTTCCGAGGGTGGCACTTGCGGAGGTCGCAAAGGCTGCGGATGGGGTCGTGGGAGAAACCAGCGGGGAAGAGGGTGCAGGTTCTTGCTGCGTCTGTCTCCGTCCCTTTTAGGCAAACTTTGGGCTGGGAAGGAAGGATTTTAGATCAATAGCTGCAATGGTTAACTCCGTCATGAAGGAGACAAGACGGGGGGTTTTAGCGCAGGGATGGGAACTGTGGGCGTGTTTGGGGTGTTTGTGGAGAGGTGTCGTCGCTTGCTCCCATCGTGACTTGGCTTTTTTCCACTGAGGCACGGCACGAATGCGGCATAAAGACGGGGAAGTGCGTGTGATGAGGGGGACGGGGCGGCGGGGGGGACCCCCCGAGCCAGCTCGGCTGGGGGCCCGGCACAGCCCGAAACCCACTCGCGGGGGTTCAGCTCCCCCGCCTTCGCTTGTGTATTTGCTTATCTGCAGAAAAGGGGCAGGAGAAGAAGAAGGATGGCCAGCAAGGAGAGAAAAATAAATCAATTGCTATTTTTCATCTTTGACAAAGTAATTAAGACTTGCTCGTCCGCTCCGTGCGCCTCGGAGGGCTCCGGGCTGGGGGCAGCCCTGCCCCCGCCGGCGTAGCACCGCAATCAGGGCTCCCCGGGGGGCTCCTTCGGGGAAGGGAGGGGCTGTCTTCCCTTTTTTTGGAAGGACCACGAACCCCCCGCCCTGGCGCAGCCGCTCTCCCTCCCAGCTCCCTTTGGGAAGCAGTCAGGGATCCCTCCAGGCAGAGGATCCTTACGTGGAGGGTGGGTGACCCTCAGCCCCCGAGGGAGGGCTGGGGTGTGTTTGGTGTGAGCTGAGCTCAGGGGCTTCTCCTTCATCCCTTAGGAACGGTGGTTCGCCTGCGGGACAGGCGTTCGGGAGGGACGGTGAACAGTTCAGAAAAATCATTTTAATTAATCTTCTGACTGTTAACCAGGGCGTTAAACCCCCACGACGGAGGGATTTGTTCTGGTTTTGAAAGGAACCATAAACCCAAACGCGGAGTTTGGACCAAGAGTAGGTGTCTCCCTCCCAGACTGCGTGGGAGAAGGCAGCCGCGGTAGGGATCGGGGCTGGACTGCCCTGAGCGCTGGACACGGAGGGGTAGGACAAGGGAAAATGTTTGAAAGCCGAGCCGTGTTTCTCCGTGGGTTTCCCTCTTGAGCAAAAACGGGTCCTTGGCTCCGGTCCTCAGTGAGAGCTTCCGGCCTTGTCCCTCCAAGAGCCTTCCAAGGGGCACAAGGGAAAGAAGGGTGCTCTTGCCTTTTCTGAAAATAAAGGAGATCGAGTCCTCTTTTCCAGAGGTGAAACTTCGATGTCACATTTCAGCTCTGACGGAGAAAGCAGAAATACCGCTTGCAAAAGAATGTGAACGAGTTTTGTCGACTTTTTGAGAAAACAAAATAAGTCAACTCTGTGACTCTAGAAGAGGTTTTGGGGTCTTCACGACCAAAATACTTCTTGGACTGCTGTCTCGCCGCTTTTAATTTGGTCCGTGCCTTTAGAGGCATTAATGTAAACTGAAGGGCAGCACAACTGAGCTAAGGACCAGATCGTTCTGTGGCTGGAGGATGCCTTGAGAAGAAAATACTGCAAAATACTACCGATTTTTTCCCCTCCCTACTACAGCCAGGTTCTATGTGCGCCCCTCGATTTTTGAATAGACCCGTGGAGAGTACATAGACTCATAGAATGGCTTGGGTTGAAAGGGTTCTTAAAGCTCATCTAGTCCCACCCCACCCCACACCCCACACCTTCCACTAGACCAGCTTGCTGTTCCACATGGTAGAAGAGAGGCAGAAGAGTGTCTTTGAAGACAGGAACATACAACAGTCTACACACTGTGTGTGTGTGTGTGTGTGTGTGTCTGTGTAAAAATACCAATGTGTGCATATATTGCAACGATATACCTATGGTATAGGCAAGCTCCCATGCTTGAATATGTTCGAAGCAAGAGCACAATAAGCTAACGATAGCTGTGTCAAAACCGTGCTCTGGAGCTCTGCTGTGAGGGGAAAGCTAGGAGACAGAGGAATCTTCTAAAACCAATTTTGAACGAGCCCAGCTCCTTGGCTTTGGTGGGGCTCTCAATAATTCTCGCAAGCGACTTTCAGCTGACCCCCGCCGTGCCGAGGTGTGATGTGCAGGAGCGGCGGGCGCTGCGGGAGCCGCCTGCGGTGGAACAAAGCTCCTCGGTCCTGGTGGAGCCTGCGGCTCTGCAGAACTCTCTGGGCTACTGCGATTTTTTTTTTTTTTTAATTTACTTTGTCCGCGGAAACAAGCGCTAGTAACCCGTAAAATCAAGGACGTAGAAGAAACGCATGTGGGTGCTGGCGAGTTTAGCCCCCTCCTCTCCTCCCCTTCACCTCATAGGCGCACGCTTGGCGCTGCTTACGCTAAAATGTAAAATACTCCCCGGAGGAGCTGACGCCAGCGGAGTCTATGCGGAGGAGCAGCACCTCTGACGCTGAAACAACTGGGAAGGTTACTTAGGGAGTATCCCGATTTGCCAATGCGCTTTTTTTTTTTTCTTTTTTTTTTGTTTTGGTCAGCGTGAACAAAATTATCCCGTCAGCAACAAATCCTTGAGAAAGCCCCTCAAATAGCGACACGCTTACGAAAGGTGGTTGTGTGTGAATTACTTCGTTGCAAAACCGATTCTGAGTTAACACCTGACTTTTAATGATGAGTTACTTCGTCCCCCCATCCCCGAAATAATCAGACATAAATGCCTTGATGGGTGAGGGAAGAACATCAACAACTTCACGGCTGTTGCCGTCATCTTTGCTCCTACTTTACTCTTAAGGCAGTTCTGATGAAAGAGAAAATTGTTTTGTTGTGTGTTTCGTTTAGATTTAATTGGGGTTCCTCCCCCTCCCCATGAGACACAGTAAAAAATAGAAGATATAACATTATTTTGTGCAAGGACACCACTTAAGATACAATTTAAATGTATTTGTGTACTTTATGCACTTCGAACATCTCACTCCGTGTGTAGCTGTGTGGTTAGATGTCAAATTTGTAATTTTTTAGTTTTTATTTTTATATCAATACATGTAGATACATAAAATTATAGTGCATATAAACAAGCTGTTATAACGTCTGACTCTACTGTGAACTGCAGAAATGCATTAAAAAAAAGAGAGCTGAACCACAGTACAGTAAGAGGGAGGAGGAAGCGGAGTCCAAATGAAAGGTTTCTCCCCATTTCTCTCTTGCTTTGGGTGCAATAGTACGTGTTTCTCACATGTTCCCTCTGATTGCCAGCAAGAAAGTTCTTCCCTGCTCTTGCTGGATTTGGTTTAGTAATCAGCCCCCATATGAGTCACAGGGAACACGCAATCCCACTGCCGCGTGAGTGACAGCTAGCCGGCGCTCTGGCTTCTTGTTGTCCCTTTAAAATCTGAAACCAAGGGTAATGATTTATCAAACTCTTATTATCAAGAAAATGTCCCACGAAGGGCACCTTGCTATGCACTGACGCAAACCCAGTCTTTCCCAAGGAAGTATAGAAAGCTTTGCTCTGGACTGGGCAAAATCCAGTCCGTCAATTGCCTGTACTGCTGTTTTTACCTCTATCGGCTCGATCTGTGGCTATTTAAGACATGGTAAGTGCTTGATTTCTTCTCTTCGATATCGAGAAGGGCTGGAGGAGGGAAGAGGTGGCGGAGGGGGAGCTGTCCGCGGTGCTGCCGCAGACTGGGGTAGGGACGCTGCCGGGGAAGGGAGAGAGGGAAGGGGAAACGGTGGCACCCCAAAATGCGCTCGGTTAGTGACCGAGTCCTTGCAGATCTTATCCCTGGCGCTGGGAGATGGGATTACGACACAGAGAAAACTTGTTAGGGAAATGCTGATGGGCAGTTTTGGGAATCGTTCTGAAAAAGATAGTGTATTTGTAAAGGTAATATTAAACTGATGGAAATCGTAGGGGTTTTCTGTGGCCTGTTTAATGCATATATATAAAGATGCATGTTAAATTATAATTTTAAACTGGAGAGAAAGGCACGGGTGAATGTGGGAATGTCGTCAATAATCTGTTTAATGAATAGGGAATGCTTAAAAAAATCTTTAGAGCTATGCAAGTCGGAAACATAAGAAAAAGAACCGGGAAAAGCCAGATGTTATTGGCGTTAATTCCGCTGTGGTAGTGTGATTATGTTTTGGGAGGTGTTTTTTCGTGTTTCACTGTCTTGCTGACGCTTGAAGCGTGGCAGCCGGCTCAGAAAGGTTCACCAGCGCTATTTCTCTTGTTTTTTAACATCCCCGGCTGCCTACAGGGCAGCTTGTCTCTCGCTCATATATATATAAAAAAAAAGTCAATGTGCATTGTTGAATGACAGAAAGGAAATGGGGCGTAAAATTAAAGAATCTTTCTACACTGGTGATAGGGAAGGGAGCATCCTACAGTCGTGATGTGAAATCTAACGAGGTCTGGCGGTGCAGTGCTGTAAAAACACTTATTTAAACTTGAATTACGGGTTTGCAGATGCTGGTGCTGGTTTTTATTTGACGGTTTGGGTTTTTTTCCGTGCATCATGCTGTTTTATCCCCCAGAATATTAACGTCGAATGGGAGGGCGAGCGGGAGAGCCGGGGCTCCTCCAAATTCTGCAGCTCTCCTGTAGGCACATTTTCTGGCGCATGCGTTTTGTGCACGAGCACAGAAATTCGTAGGATCTCTGCGGTACCAACATTTCCCCCCCCCCTCCCCTTCTTCTTCTTTTGGTAAAATATGTGACGTTCTCATTTCAGGATTGCGCCAGTCAAAGGGATATGAGCAAGCAGGTTGTGAACAATCCTGAAACCGTGGCTCGTGGACCCAGTGAAGGTGCGGGAGTTGTAAGAATCAGCCCCGAAAATGAGCCGCAGAATGCCCCGGCGCAAAGCCCCGCTGCGACGGCCAGGCTTCCCCGATCGCTCTCTAACGACAACAAAACACTTTCCATCGAAGAAGCTAAACCAAATGATTGTGAGAGGACCAAAGTCGGGATCTGCAAGCTCAGCAGCACCCCGGTGCAAGCCAACCCCACCCTCCGGAGGGAATCTGTGGAAGCCTTTCCCTGCAAGCACAGCCCTGGGGTAGGGACCGCCGGGCAAGCTGCCATCCCTCATTGCAAAATTCCCGCTTTGCAGAGCACAGATGGGGACGCTAATCTAAGCCTTGGTAAGAGCACACTGGAGCAAAACAACACCAAGGGCGCCTGGGTGACCTTGAGCCAGAGTACCGTAGTACTGGGCACCGATGGCAACACTTCCGTCCTTCCTGGCAGAGTGGAGGGGGTGAGTTGTCTCCTCACAGGGTTTTCTCCTCCCGCTTCAGCTCGTGGGAATTCTTTGCCGCTCAGCACCGATTTGGGGCTGAAGTTCTAAAACCGGGTCCCGATCAGCAGGGGATGGGGCTGTGCGGCGGGGAGGAGGGAAGGGGAGGCAGGATTTTAGATCCAGTGCTGTTCCGCTGGCTAGCGCTAATAATGGAATACGGGTACAGGTGACCGTCCTGTGCAGTTCCAGTCCGTTCCCTGGGCCGTGCCTGTCGGTGTACCCGGGTCCGACCCGCGGTGCGGGGGTGCGAACACACTTACACCACCTCCCTGCGGGGTCTGGTCCTGCCCCCAGAGTCAGACGCGAAGGGCGCCTTGCCCTTCCCCTCCTCAGGCTCGGCCGCTTGCCCAAATCCCCGGTGGCTGCGTGCCCGGGTCCTTGTGACCAAAACCAGGGTGAAATAAATCAGCCTGGTCCCACAAGAGATGGAACAGCCCCCGGTACCCCGGGTGGGGTGGGAGGTCGGGAGGGTGCCGCCTCAGGATGCTCTCCCTCTCCTCCCGCGTATCTGCCTTTACCCTGAAACGGGATGTGGGGGCTGCTCGTTCTCAAACGCGGTTTTTCAGTTCGCCTGTGTGTGCTGGACCCTCCGGCTGTGCAGGGAACCGGCGGGCCGTCCTTACCCTTGCGAGGGCATTGAGGGCTTCAATCCCCAGGGGAGGCGATGGCACCAGCGGGGGATTAGGAGCCAGGCGACCTCCACTCCCCCTTCCCCCGAGCCCTCCGTGGAAGGCTATGGTTTAAAACCGCCGTTCGTGTAGTTTTTATTTCCCTTTTGGACAGAAGGGAGGCCTGGCAGCGGCGGGGGCTGCAGGGGACACCTCCCGGCAGCTGCTCTCCTGGTGTCCCTCCGGCGAGCCCGGCAGTCGCAGCACCGCGGTGCTTGTCTGCAAAAGTTGTTGCTTTCCCATCTCTCTCTTTTTCTTTTCTTTTTTCCTCCCCTTCTTTTTCCCCCACCCCTTTCTTCCCTTTTAGGAAGACGATGTGGGGGATGAAAATAAAGCCCGAGGGAACTGGTCCAGCAAGCTGGATTTCATCCTCTCCATGGTGGGTTATGCAGTGGGGCTGGGCAATGTCTGGAGGTTCCCGTACCTGGCCTTTAAGAATGGGGGAGGTATGATGGCTTTTTCCTGTCTCTCTACCTGCAGTACCGTACGGGTGTGAGCCAGTCCCTGCCTTTTTGGCGGGGAGAAAAACTAGGGACCCGGGGGCTGGCGGCTCCTTATTGCCGGGCAGCCAGCCCCGGGCTGAGCCGAGGTGAGGGGGCACCTTCGGACCACCAGCCACTGGGTGAAACAGCTGCCCGGTTTTGGTTGGTTTTGTTTGTTTGGGGTGTGTTTTTTTTTGTGTGTGTGTGTGTGTAGTTTTTTTGTTTCTGATGGTCACCTCTGAAAGTAGGAAAGTTCCGAAGAGATTTCGTTAAAAGGTAGCGCTTTCCTTAAAAACACCGGCAATTGGTGCTGGCCGGAGAGGGAGGAAAATGAAGAGGCGGGTTGATCACAGAGAGGGGGCTCCGGGACTCCCCTCGCCTCCTTTATACACACTCGGGTCTGAACCCGCAAGCGGTGGGATGCGGGAAGAGGAAGGAGGAAAGGTCTGTGCACAGGACTTTAGAATTGGGATAATCACGAGAGGAGGTTTGATCCCGAGTCGAGACATTTTGTTATTTCGTGAATTTTGGGGGAATTGTTTTAAATCTCTCAATGATCCGACGGAAAAATAATCGTTTGAAATAGAGCGAATGTTGCTCAACAGAATATAGAAGAAAAGCTGTAAGAAGAGTTGTGCCGTTCATAGTTTACTGGGAAGAAAAGTTTATTTGCAGGGGTACTCCTACCGGAGGCTCTTATTTAAAGGGAGAACAGGTGAGCTTAGTGGATTTAACCCCTGTAGGTGTAAATCCCTTCCCTCAACGAAAGGGCCGTCAGCAAGGGATATTGGTGCTGTGATCGTCGAAAGCAGCTGTGTGGAGCCTGAAAGAACCATTTTCTGCGAGGAAAGAAGCGATTTTAAACAATAATTTTTAATTTTTTTTTTGTATTTGTCAGCTTTTTTCCTTCTTTCGTTTTACACACAAGAACTTCTAAGTGGGAGGTGTTAAAATACTCCTTTAAGAATAATATTGTCTCGAGCAAATACTGGAAAAGTAGAAAGCTGTCGCCCACTTCCCCCCACCTCACCCCCGCCCCGTCGAGGCTGGCGGCACCGGGGATCGATAACACAGAAAAATTTGAATAGCTGCATGTCTTGACTAAGTTGTCCCCAGTATCACGGGGTGATTCAGGTTGCTCTCTCTTCTCTCCCCTCCTGCCCCCCAAGGTGCGTTTCTCATCCCCTATTTGATGATGTTGGCTCTAGCTGGGATCCCCATTTTCTTCCTGGAAGTCTCCCTGGGGCAGTTTGCTAGTCAGGGCCCCGTGTCGGTCTGGAAAGCCATCCCGGCCTTGCAAGGTGAGCGGAGCAGGAGCCGGCCCGGTTTTGGGGAGCATGACCTGCACTCCCTCCCTCGCATGGCTTAAGCCGCATGCCACGGGCGCTCCGCGGGGGCTGCGCAGCCCGAGCGCGCAAGTAGCGCGGCCTTTGCGGGGAAAGCCCCTCCGTGCGGGGGCACCGCTGTACCTGTGCCGGGTGCGGGGGATGCCCCTCCAAGCTGGGGTACCCCCTTACCTGTGCCGGAGGACGCCGATGCTTTGCAGCCGCCGGCCCCGCCGCCTCTCCCGCTCCGCCGCCCCCGGGATTAATGGCCATATTCTGCTCTCTTCCTCTCTGTTCGCAGGCTGCGGCATCGCCATGCTGATCATCTCGGTTCTAATAGCCATATATTACAATATTATCCTGTGCTACACACTTTTCTACCTTTTTGCGTCCTTTGTACCTGTGCTGCCCTGGGCCTCCTGTAACAACCCGTGGAACACGCCAGACTGTAAAGATAAAAACAAACTTTTGCTAGGTAAGTTAAGACAGGATTTTTATTATTTTTTTTTTAATGTGTGGCCGTGGTTTTCCAGAGCTTTCTTCAGCTCAGCTGCACCCCTGGGAGATGCCAGAGGAGACTGCGGATGACCGTGGGCGGATGACGTTCCCAGCACGGAGGAATGGTCCCTGCCCAAGCCACTCTGAAGTGATCTGTATCACATGGGCCCTTCCCTCTCCTTTTATTTAAATTTTTCCTCATCAAGGATAAAGGAGATTTGTCAATTAAAATGCTTAAAAAAAAAAAGCCCAACTTTTTTTTTTTTTTTTTTCACTGGAGGAAAACTGTGTAGGGGAGAAAGCACCAAACGAAATACCACAGGTGGTAGCCTCGGGTGTCTGCTAAAACCAAACTATTTGTCTTTAGAGAAGCCTCTCTGTAATGAAAAAAAACCACCAAAACCCGTTTTTATAAATGGCCAAAATCCCACAATGACATGAAAAAGGGAAAAGTAAACACAGTAAACAAAAGTTCTAGTAATTGTGCATGATCTAATGCTTTCTTGTAATTTTACAACCAAACCAACCAACGAAATCCATGCATCTTATTTTTCTGGGGGTTTTTCCCCCCTTTTTTCTTCCTAGATTCCTGCATTATTGGTGACCATCCAAAAATACAAATCAAGAACTCTACTTTCTGTATGAGTGCCTATCCAAACTTAACCATGGTTAACTTCACCAGGGAAGGAAACAAAACATTTGTCAGTGGGAGTGAAGAATATTTCAAGTAAGACCTTTCTTTGTTTAGAGACATTATGTTAATCTTTCTTTAAAATTATTCGCTGGAACAGGCAACAAACCACTCCTTGGAAAACTAGAAAAACAATAGTTAAGGACAGCAAATAGTACTCATTTTTTATGCCTAGGAATGATGAGAGCTAAATTCAGCTGCTGGATTACTTGTGTTCTGTTCCTATGGTGCTCAGCACAGCTGGGGAGCTGGCCCATGCCCCGCAGTTTTATCTACTACTGCAATGCAGATAAATAAAATAATACATGGTGAGAATCAATGGAACTTTCTAGAGAAACCACTGAGGATGCTGAAGCAAAATACTCCAGGAATTTGCACTGAACTACTGCCTCTGGTTGCTGTCATTATTTCTTTCTATTTTCTACTTTTTTTCTCCCTATTTTTTTTTTTAATTTTTATTCTTAGGTACTTTGTATTGAAGATTTCAGCAGGGATTGAATATCCTGGTGAGATCAGATGGCCCTTGGCACTGTCTCTTTTCCTAGCTTGGGTGATTGTATATGCCTCCCTTGCTAAAGGAATCAAGTCATCAGGAAAAGTAAGAACAATATTTGTGATTGTACACTCACAAGAAAGCAGGGTGTTGTTTTAAGGGAATCACACTCATTTAAGGCATTGAATTACTGAAAATGTCTTCAGTAAATGACTAAGTATTAATTGAAATCTTTTTTCCTCTCTGTGTTTTCCTTCCCAGTCAAAACATAAACAAAGATGATTTTGGTTCAACATTTGTTCCCTAATCTTCCATAAGTTCAAAAGGAGCTCTCGAGCAGCACTCAGCAGTGGGATGGCAGACCCGGTACCTCCTAGCCTTCCCTATTCTGTGTGGTGTTCATCCAAATTCTGCAACCACCTCACATTTCACAGGAATCTGGGAAATTGTGATGCAAATTTAGATATTGAGTAACCTATTTTAAAATCAGAGCTGAGCCTCAAAAAAGCTGGAGCAAAATAACAAGATATTTTTGGGGAAAAAGATATGGAAATTTTTCAGAGTTTTTGATTCCAAGCCATACCTTTGCTTCTAGAAGCTGACATCATCTGTTGTGGGGTAACTTGGTAATTAAAAATCCAGAGACTCAAAGTGCCAGGGGAAAATTGAGATATTTTTCTCCCCTACCTTAGTGTGATAGAAAAAATGTTTTGTGAAAGATGGGAGACTGCATAATAACTTTGGTTGGGATGTGGCAATAGATATTTCTTTCAGTGGCCCAGAAAAATATTGACTGTTTGATGTCAGAGACTCCTTGGTGTCAGAGACAGAAATCCTGTATTTATTCAGAGATTGGCTCAGTATGTTGACTGCACAGAATTCATCAGGGCAACTTGTTGAAATGCCCCTTGAAACAGCAAAAAGAAAGTTGGGAAAGCAGCTTCAAAAGTCACTGCAGCTCAGACCACAGGCTGAGGGCGGTGGTTTTCCCCCTCTGCTCTGGTGAGAACCCACCTGGAGTGGTGTGTCCAGCTCTGGGGTCTGCAGCATAAGAAGGACATGGACCTGGTGGAGAGAGTCTAGAGGAGGCCACAAAGAGGCTCAGAGGGCTGCAGCACCTCTCCTGTGAAGACAGACTGAGAGAGCAGGGGGCGTCCAGCCTGGAGAAGAGAAGGGAGACCTTGGAGCCCCTTCCAGTGCCTAAAGGGGCTCCAGGAGAGCTGGAGAGGGACTTTGGACAAGGATTGACAGACAAGGGATAATGGATTCAAATTGGCAAAGAGTGGGTTTAGATTAGATATGGGGAAGCAACTCTTCCCTATGAGGGTGGGCAGGCCCTGGCACAGGGTGCCCAGAGAAGCTGTGGCTGCCCCATTCCTGGAAGAGTCCAAGGCCAGGTTGGATGGAGCTTGGTGCAACCTGGGACAGTGGAAGGGATCCCTTCTCATGACAGGGGGGTTGGAACCAGATGATCTTTAAGGTCCCTTCCAATCCAAACCACTCTATGATATGATTCCACAACATGTCATGATATGATTCTGGTTTGTTTAAGCCTCAGAGGTTAATGTGAAAAATATTTGAAATGTTTTTGTATCAAGTGTAGAGCTTAACTGACCATAATCTAGTCATTTTATTTGACCACAGAGAGATCTCTGTACTAGATAATTATTAAGACATTAAACACACAACAACTGTTGTGTATTTAGACATCATGATGATTAGTTCTATCTGGATAATTTCACGGAATTTCATTTTTTACACTTGAACCATAAATATCACCATGGTGATATGCAATTATTAAGAGGTACAAATTATTTAGGCTTTTTTTTTTTTAGTTAAATACAGGAAAATATATAGAAATATATAGGATAAAACCACAGACATTTAAGTGTTATTGAATGGTATTGCTCTTTTCCATTGAACTTTGATAGTTTACTCTGGGCAACATTCAGAAGTGATATTTTTCTTTAGCTGTGAATTCCTATTGTTCCTCTCCAGATGAAGAGAGGAATCCTCTTCCCCTCTCTGTCTAGAATCCCAACTCTTACCTTTGTTGCCATTGGCATTATTCCTGTTTCCAGCAGCAAGAAGAACTGTAAACTCTGTTGTTTTCCTAGTTTACCCTCTGACTGTTGTCTCTGAGCCTGAGTAATTGCTTTCTTCAGACAATAGTGTAACATTTACATTTTCTCCTCCTCTCTTCTTATCCTAATAAGCCCTTCCAATAACCTTTCCTTTGGTCTGTCCAGGTGGTGTACTTCACAGCTACATTCCCCTATGTAGTTCTCATCATCCTTCTTATAAGAGGAGTAACTCTCCCTGGAGCTGGGGATGGAATCTGGTACTTCATCACACCAAAGTGGGAGAAGCTAATTGATGCTATGGTGGGTTTGCTACTGCACTTCCAGCTGCTGGGGTGGATAAGTCATACAGACCTTTTGGTGTCTGTTGTAAACATTTTCTGTGTGCAAAGGCAGTGCTGTTCTCTGTGGAAACTTGTTCTTCATCTTACACGGATAAAGCATTATTTAGGGTCACTGGCAGGTAAAACATCAGTATCTGGTGCAGATTTTTCTTCTTGATCTGTATTTTTTTTCCTGCATGTGTTTGAACTGATATGTATCCTGCAATATAGTTTGATTTTTGTGTCCTCTATATACAGCAAAGTTTCTATGGTCCTTTCCTACAGGCTCAACATGAATGGTGCTCCTCATCAAATGGGCATGATGCATTTCATGGCAGGATTTCACTTTTAAATATTCTATTGGCATCCATTGGTCTAAAGTTCATTTAAAGTCCTTAAGTGTCAATTCCCTCACACTAACATCTAATAGTGTTAATGAACTTTCTAACACCCTGACACCCTTTCCTGAAGCTGATGCTCTTTCCTCTCCTGTTTGTCTTGCTCAGGTTTGGAAGGATGCTGCCACTCAGATTTTTTTCTCCTTGTCTGCAGCATGGGGAGGTCTAATTACTCTCTCTTCTTACAACAAATTCCATAATAATTGCTACAGGTATGTAAGAGTGAAATACATTGTTTTTATTAAACAAGTTTGTTCAAAACCAGTCATCTTCCCACTTGCAGAGATCTGGTTTGTAAGATCCTCCTCTCTTGTGTCTTTTTTCCCTTGTGTCTTTTTTTCTCCTTTCTTTGTGGAGTTTTTTCTCTTGTGCCTTTTTTTCTCTCATATGTTTTTTTCTCTCTTATCTTTTTTTTCTGTCATGTCTTTATCTTGTCTTTTTTCCCCCTCTCACTTTCCCTCTCTCTCCTCTTCTCCTCTCTCCTTTTTTTTTTTTTTTTAATGTGCATGTGGTTTATTTTTACATTTAATCTTTTTTGTGTCTCTGTATTGCCTCCTCTCCCTAGGTCCCAATCTACTAGTCTCATGAGGAGCCTTAAGTTTATTAGAGTTCCTCTTGGCTCTTCATTTTCAGAACCAGCAGGATGAGGTTGGAAGGCAATCTGGGCAGTTGTCACCAGCTGTGAGCAGTGGCACGAAACTGAGCCAGTTGGCAGCTCTGCTGAAGAGCAGCCCATGTGCAGAATAGGCTGAAGTTTCCTGTTGTGACACATGCAGGAGTTCAACCTGCACCTTCCATATTTGTGACTCTTATATTTCCTAAATGTTATTTTTTCCCCAGTTGCTCCTAGTGTGGTTTTACATGTACGAAGTTATTTCATGTTGTGATATTTAAAATCGCTTTTATTTGAAGTCACTGAGAGTTGTTTTTACAAAGAAAATAGTCTATGTTCTGGTAGCACAGTATAGTTTTTCATCCAAAAGCCTGCCAGATAAATGCCTGCAGATGGAAAAAACAAAAGTAAATGGTACTAGTGGAGAGCTCCCCTGGTATTTTACTGTCTTTAAAGCCAGTGGAAGCAAATCTTTACTTCTTTAATTCGTGCAGTGATGGAGGTGCTGATTCAGCACAGGCAGCAGCATCACAGGGACTGTCCCAAGAGGAGGTTTAAAAACTTTCCCTGCTCAAGACTTTAAAACACACACTCCTTGGGATTTTGACTGCCTTATGACTTCTGAGTACAGAATACAAAATACTTAACTTTAAAATCCTGATCCACCTTTCTTTTGTAAAGGAATTTAAAAAAAAAAAATACTAGCTCAAAAATAATCTAATCTAATATTAATATTATTCAATATTAATATAATTTAAATAGGGATGAAAAGTAACAGTATTGCATACTCAGTAACTCGCACTTGGAAATCCTTTGGCTCCTATTTTTGGAAATGTCATTTTCATTGATGAATGAATATAGTCAGAATATCAGGGCAAAAAACTGGGAGAAGCATCATGCTTAATTTCAGTATTAACTTAGAGTTCTTTTGTGGAGTTTGGAAAACGTTAATGAAAATTTTGAAGGGACTACATGGTAATGGAGTATAAAAATCTTACAATTCTAATACCAAATACGTGCTTTACTTCTGTTAGAGAAGGATATGGGAGACTGAGGTAGAAATAATTAGAAAAGCTCAGTTACTTCTAATATTTTTAATTTTACAACACAACTTGAGTACTGAAATGAAGCATGACTATTTTCTCTTTCAATTTTTATATTCATTACATTCTAAAACTGCAGATAAAATTATACTTTTCAGTTACATATTAAGCACAGTTAAATAATCCATAATTACAAGACATTTACATAAATTGACTTCATAGTGAATACCCTAAAATATTTCAAACTTATCTAGGTTTTGGGAGAAGATTAACACATGATGACTCCAAACAGAACATTGTAATTTTTTTTTTCTGTAGACCTGAAGAATTAACCAAATCATTCCTGTTGGAAATTCTAGAAGTTTGTCAGCTCAGTGAGGTTCTTGACAGCTTTCCAGGTTGTATTTAATTCTGCTCCTGACAAGCAAATAGAAGTAGGAATAAGCAATTCTAGCCAACATAAAAACCCCAAACATTTAAAGTGAATGACCTGTTTGTGCCTAAATTGTACTAGTTTATGGGGAAGTCCTCTGGACACATATATTGCTTAAAAACAAAAACTAAAATCCTATCAAGAATGTAATAACTACAGAATCGGGTTCACAAGGGGTGGTTTCCTGTCAAGTCACGTGTCTTGACATGTCCAGCATAGTAAGACATTCAGGTACAGATTTCTTAAGACTCCCTTAATAATAACAACAGTGGAAAAATGTACCAAGGAATCCTCTAGAGATGGGAAGGTGTTTGAGTGAGTTCTGCAAGGTACAGGAAGCTTAACCCTGGAATTTTGTGTATAAACACAAGCAGGATACAGGACAAAAATTGTCTTACCTGGACAGCAGTGGTTAGTCCACGTGTGATATAGTGAGCAGATATCCTCATGAGCAAAGAGTTAACAAATGTGTTACAAATCATCTTCTTCAGAGAGGGAAGAGCAAAAATGCTTGTCCTCCTGCACGGCCTGTGGTTTCTACACGGCATGTGGGTGATGGAAACTTGCACAGCTGATCACTGGTGGTGGTGTGAAGAGCTCTGTGCTGTCCGATCAGCATCAAAAGCACCTGATAAGTGCCAAAATGTGCCTTCACCAGCATTCTCACAAGATGTGTGTGCTCAGAAGAGTCCTGAAATATGTACAAACCCTCCCTTGCATGTTTCCAAACAATAGCCTCTTGTTTTTCCTTTTCAGGGACACATTGATAGTCACATGTACCAACAGTGCCACAAGTATATTTGCAGGCTTTGTCATCTTCTCAGTTATTGGCTTCATGGCAAATGAACTCAAAGTGAATATTGAAGCTGTGGCAGACCAAGGTAGGGTACACTGGCATTTTGTTACTTAAGCAGGCACCTGGTGGCACCTTCAGCTCTGTTATTGATGGCATTGACATTGGAGGTGGGAATTATAGCTCCAAGCTGGTGTGGATTAGTAAACCACATGTAGGATTTTTATACAGCAGAAGGAACACTGGGAAGTCCAGATCTTACTTGAAGCCTCTTATCACTTGTTTGGTAAGAGAAGGAAGGAAGCTGACACTAATTTTAAATCTTTGTGTAAATGTCTGACAGAGGGTAGGGTGGGATGTCCCCTTTAAATGGTCTAAGGGATTATTGGCCTTTTCATCTGTCTCTGCTGCTGTTTGTCAAATTCTCTTCAAGGTAAAACTCTTGTCTGGTGGTGGCAATTCTGGATGGGAGAGGGGAGGGTTTTGTAATGTGGAAGGTGGGAGAAATATGGTGTGAGAAGTGGATTGAGCTTCTGAACTGTGAGAGCAAGGAGATGCCTCCAGAGGGAAGCAAAACATTTCTGAAGAACTGATTAGATCATCTTCATTAGTGAAGTGAGATGGTTATAAGCAGGGATCTGAAAGGTCTTAATTGGCAGAGCTGAACATTGTCAACTAACCCATAGTTCTGAGTGCCAGCCATTTCTTGGACACTTCCAGAGATGGTGACTCCACCACCTTCCAATGCTTGACCACCCTTCGAGTGAAAATATTCTTCTTAATGTTCCGCCTGAACCTCCCCTGGCACAGGTTGAGACTGTGTCCTCTTGTCCTGTCGCTTCTGGGAAGAGATTGACACCCATCTGGCTACAACCTCCTTTCAGGGAGCTGGAAGGAGCTATAAGGTCTCCTCTGAGCTCCTTCACCAGGATCAGCAATCCCAGCTCTCTCAGTCACTCCTCATAGGATGTAACTCTCTTGGCCCTACCTTGGTGTGAAGCAGCAGGAGACAGGAAGGGAGGAGTTTGTGAGCTGAGATTCAGAGAAATTGTAATCCTATCAAATTTTGATGATCGTTCTAGAGAGATCATATAGAGGCATATAGGCTCTGAGAGAATCTCATAGTATGGCCAGCAGATAAACTGCTTCTTGACACCAAGTAGTAGAGGATACTGAACTTGCAGAGCAATGTAGTATCAATTCAGTATTCAGTGCCTCATGTCTTCTTTTTGCTTTGCCAGTCACTACGTGGCAACAGAAAAGTATCATTGTTGTCCCCATTTTCTGGACAGATGAGACCATTACGTTTGAAAAACTCCATGTGAGGCCAGGTGTTTTTAGGAGTAATATTTACGTTAATATTTTTATTATAGGCTTTGCCTCCATTCTGGAACAAACAAATAAAATGAGCCTCAAAGTCTAAACCAGACCAAAATTACTTGTAAGGAGTTAGACTCAAAGAAGCTGTACTTGAGTGGAGCTGCAGTGGGAGCTCCAAAGACACGGACAGGGGTGGGATGGAGAAACAGGACTGGTGGTGGAGGAAACACTTGGTTCAGCTGGTGCATCTCCCTGGAGATGGTGCAAAATTCAGCACAGGAGACTAAAACCCCTTTTCTGCTGAGTGCTGGCTGGTGGTCCTCGAGTGTGCAACTGGGCTGGCTGGAGCTCTCTGTTCCCAGCTGTTTCAGCAGTTGCTCCAGGGGGTGCGGAAATTACTGTCACTAGGCAAGCTTATTGCAAGTCCATGAGTGTGTTTATAAGAGCTCTCTTAGGCCACTTAAAGTTATTTCATGAGGATGAGACTTTGCTGCTCTCCGTGATAGGGGGAAACAAAATTTAGTGAAGTAATAGAAGATGAATTTGCAGTAGGAAGAGAGTGAAGATTAGGGATAATTGTGGACTGAGGTAGTGCACTGAATTACCATAATTAAGCAGACTCAAGAAGTGGGGAAAAGAACGAGCTCTTGTCTTTGTCTATCATTTTTTTAAATTCTTAAGTTCTTTTTCTGTTTGCAGTGAAGGAGAAGAAAGCCAAAATGATGCTGAAACACAATCTCCCTTAACGTTTTCAATACCTTGAATGAAAATGTTAATGGAAATAGGAAGGGTTTTTTCCTTTTTTTTTGTTTTTAATCCTCCTAAAATATTAATCTGGAAAACATTGTATGTTTTTTCATTTAGAATCTTCAGAAAAAGCTCATCTATCTGATGAACAAATAAAACACCAGGGAGGGAAAGAGAGAACTACCTCTTTTTGTTCTACTCTCTGATTAAGAACATAGCCCAGTTGAAACATGTCAGTAATTTAAAATGAAAGTTCAAGGTCATTTGACTTTTTAAATTTTAAGACATAGAAAATATTTTGATTTTTCCTGGCTTTAGTAGACTTCCAGGAGGAGTTCATACTCACCTAAGCCTCCAAAGATGGAAAGGGTGGGAGCCAGCCTCCCTGTGACACTTGGCCTGTGGTTGGACGCCACCAGGTTATTCAGGAGAGTTACGAGGGGTCAACATGGAGAGATGTGCAGTTTCACATTCTATAATTTAACTTTCCCTAAAAGTGTCATTAATGGGAACTCACTATACTGAGACTTAATTATTAACTTCTAGACACAGGAAACTGGCTCAAACAGAGCCCTTATCTCCAATAGTCAAGAAGAAATCTTTAATCAAGAGATGAAAGAAATGTTTGCAAATACATAGTAGTTTTACCTGCACTTTCCTCTTTCAAAAAGTAATTTTTTTTTTCTGCAGCACATTTTAAAGGTAGCAGCACTGATTCATATACAGTGTTGGCTTTGGGGTTTTTACTGTGCTGTTAACTCTTGTATTTGCCTTTTGTTCAGAAGGAACCCCAAACACACCACGTGTTGCCTGGGGAGATGATTTGACATAATGCTCAACATGTGTTTTTCTCAGTACATGAGAAAGCAGCAGCTCCTTCTTGAACAGAAGCTGCATGTGGAGCTAGAGGAACGATTAGATTAGAAATGTCCAGGACAGAGGGAGTGGGGAGCCCATTCTCCTCGCATGAGGCATCAGTATAGCTGGCTCTCATTTGTATCTTGCCTGGCAGGAAATACCTTCCCTAGTTTTTGAAGCAGGAATTCCTTTATCTGGGATGAGTAGAGAAGAAGTGCCATCTACTGTAATGTTGCCACTGCATCCCTGCAGCCTTTGCTCCCAGGCAAATATAAGCACACTTATAAAAATACCTTTTCTTTACAGGCAGTAGAAATTAGAGCCCAATACATCAAACAAACAAACAAACAAACAAACAAAAAAAGAAAAGAATATTCCTGGTAAGGCTTTAAAAGATCCAATCTCTTTTTTTGTGCTCTGCACTATTTCAGGTTTTCTTGTGGAATTTTTTTTTAGATTCACAGTAGTTATTACCTTGTGTCTCCTACCAGGTCTGAGCATCTTTTGTGTTCTGTCCTCATCTGACTGTGTGCTGATGAGTTAGAGAAGCGTGTTTGCTTTTCCATTCATCCTGGTAGCAATCAGGTGTGCGGGTTTGCCGTGTTCACCTAGGGCTGGGTTGCTAATTGGCAGGGACAGTGGCAGGAATTTGATCACAGAGCGGGACAGAAACATGATTGAAGTATGCAAATTTTGCTTGTTTTTTGCATCTGGTATACTGGTTGAATATGTATTCTGCTTGGAAAGTAGGAGCAAATGAGTGATTTGAATCTTGCAGTGAAAATAGAAATTAATCAGGTGAGGTTAAATTCTGTAAGGCTTAAATCTTTCTGTAAATAAGAGACACTGAAACTGATAACCTTTACTTTTGTTATTTCTAGGTCCAGGAATTGCTTTTGTGGTTTACCCAGAAGCCTTAACTAGGCTTCCCCTCTCTCCCTTCTGGGCCATAATATTCTTTTTGATGCTTCTAACTCTTGGATTAGATACTATGGTAAGCTGCTTTTCTGTCCCATTCTTTTCCTTTTGTTTTCCTATTTATTTGTTTGGAGGACTGTGAGATTAACCACTATTTTCTGTGTGGGCAGCGAACCAGTTTCCAAAATGAGGAATGAAGTAAGACCATCAGTGCTGAAATCATTTGGTGTTGACATCTGAACATTTAACACCTAGGATTCAAATACTCCCTTATATTCTTTTAAATCCAGTTGGACCACTTAGTGCACACCGTGTGCACTGAAATGAATCCTTTTTTTTTGTCTTCCAGTTTGCCACTATCGAGACTATCGTGACCTCTGTGTCAGATGAGTTCCCCAAATACCTACGTACACACAAGGCACTGTTCACTCTTGGGTGCTGCGTGTCCTTTTTCATCATGGGATTTCCTATGATCACTCAGGTAACAACACTGTCTGAGCATCACTGTCTGTCCCCAGTCCCCCTCTGGTGGCCGTTTTCCTCCTGCACAAGTTGTAAAAATTTAGCTGAATTCTGCTGCAGTGACACAGGGTGAGTCTGAAAGGCTTTATTTTTTTAATGGATGCTCTGACTGAGATATGCTTAAAAGACTTTGCTGTTCAAATCTTTCTGGGAATCAGACTTTTAAAATCTTCCCTAGCCAAATATCTCCAAAGTAGTAATGTAAATTAGGTACTCAACCCACACTGGCAGAGGACAGGCTTAGATTAGATATGAGGAAGCAACTCTTCCCTGGGAGGGTGGGCAGGCCCTGGCACAGGGTGCCCAGAGAAGCTGTGGCTGCCCCATCCCTGGAAGTGTCCAAGGCCAGGTTGGACGGGGCTTGGAGCAACCTGGGCTGGTGGAAGGAGTTCCTCCCCATGGCTGGAGGGTTGGAACAAAATCATCTCTACACTCCCTTCCCAACCCATTCTATGAATTAAGGAAAAACCTCACCTTTGTATGCCATATAAACATGCACACCTGTTTTGGGTGCCTTTCCTCCAACATCAGACATATACTGATAGTCTTGGTGAACTGAGGAGCTAACAATGGAATTCCCATCTACCACTGATAATCTTCAGCGTCTTTTCTCCACTAATACCACCAACATTATAAACTTTTAGCAATTTCAAGATGAGAGGCAAAAAATCTCACTATTTTTCATTTCCCTTCCTTCTCCCCTTCCTTACTCCCTTACCTCATCCCCTACCAGCCCAATTTCACTTCTCCAAAGCCTAGGATGGATTCAGTCCTTCCTCCACTGGAATTATGTTGCTTGACCTCTGGCCTGGAGATAGAACATTACATCCCTTCCAAACAGATGGAATGGACTCACTATTATGGTAGTTCTGGTTTCAATGGTGGTTTTACTTTTGATGTAGCATTACATGGTACAGGTGGTAGGGCTGATTGTAGTTCAGTCCTTAATCTCAGAGGACTGAGTTCAAAGTCTTCCCAAGCTTTCTTAGCTACAAGAGATACTGTCTGCTTTTTTCTCTTGTTGGGTTTGATAGTCACTCAGCCAGAGGGAAGAAACTGTAGTACAGCATGAGCCTGGGTCTGGTTGATGTTTGGATGCTTCCCTGGGTCCTGTTCCTGTGCATTCTGTCTGAGTGCCACATGTAATGACTATTTTTTGTCTTTTTTTTTTTTTTTTTCCTTAGGGTGGAATGTATATGTTACAGCTTGTGGACACTTATGCAGCTTCATACTCTCTTGTCATTATTGCCATCTTTGAGCTTGTTGGAGTTTCCTATATCTATGGTAAGAAAAAATACTGTTACTGGGCAGCCTGTGTCAAAGTAACATTTTAGCATATGATAAAGAAAAGTCCTTAAGGAAAGGAGTAAGGTTTGTCAATTTTTTTTAAAAAAACCCCTCTAAATTCTCCTATTTTGGATGAAGAATGATAGGACCTCATTAGTGTAGAACACCTTTAAATACATGTGGAACACATTCAAATACATGTATTCAAAAAACTTTCATACAGTCTCTTTTCCATCAATAACTTATAGCCAATGCTTAGAGATGAGTGTAAGAACACACCAACATTTTGTGACCCTTCTTTTCCATGTACACATCCAGCTTTCCCTGTTATCTGTCCATGACACACACTCAAGACTATGCAGCTACTCAGAGGGTTTAATTATCCCCTGTGGTAACACCGGTTATATTGATCTGTGCTGACATACATTAAACTGTGAGGAAGATGCTCAGTTAGTCCAAAGCAGTGCAATTACCCTGGTGCTGCTGTAGCCACAACAATTGACACCAGCTGGTGATTGCTCCCAAACTTGCCCAGTGCTTTCAGGAGACAGATGCATGGAAATGTGAAGATCTCCCTACACACCAGATGATTAATTTATGCCTGGAGTGTGGTGGTGCTGCTTAAGACTTGCCTTCAAAAGCAAAGGGACGTATGAATCTCAGTGTGAGAAATGACAAAGAGAAGGCTTTTTCTGCTGTTGCTGTGGGCAGGAATGAAGGATATAGTTTATATCAACTAGGCATAAAAATCCCAGATGTTCTGTTGAAGGTGTATATGTAGCAACATGACCTTAGGTTCTGGTCCTGTGCACTGAATACTGATCTACCTGTGTTGTGGAGTCCACTCTGTAACATAAGTGCTTTAAAAAGTACTGCGTCATTCAACTAATGCAGAATTTGCAGTTCTTGCTGGAGACATATATTTTCTAGACAGGACAGGGAATCAGCTCTTCCTTGTTTCCCCTAATTTCATGGGAATATAGCAGTGTATTTTATCTCCACTGACATCCAACCCAGTGAGGAGTGGCTGGAAGGAAAGTCCATGATATGATATGACCTAGTGAGGAAACGTTACAGAATATGATGGAAAAACTCAAAATATATAAAGCTGATTTTGACCAGTCATGTTTTAGTTAATCAAAATTCTTGGGGTTTTTTTTATGCCCTTGGAATGTAAGTAATTTGTAAGTAATTTTTGGTTTAGAAGTGAAATGAAACCCAGGTTCTCTAAAATCAATACAATTCCATAAGAGATGGTAAGTGGGGATGCTCAGGGAGAGTATAAGGGTTTGGTGGGGATTTTTTTTGCCTTCCTTTCCCTCCTCAGTTTGCTGAAAACATGCCTGAACAACGCTGTACTAGAGGCTTTCACTCTTCCTGGCCATCAGCATTGACAGCATCACCTGGTCTGTGCCTAAGATTGCCCCTTTTAAAGCTGTTGCCATCAGTGTGCAAGATAAAAATCCTGTGCTTGAAATATTTTCGATATTTTTAAAACTACTAAATTCTGTAAAATTTCCTTGTTCTGTATGTTTTTAAATAAGGATGAAAGTAAATAGGGAGCAGGCACTGGCTGTGTTCCTCCTCTGAACACTGTGTGGCAGAAGCACTGCAAACCTGCCTTTGTGGAATAACATTTTATTAGGCTTGGAAACAAAAAAAAACCTGCTCTGGCTCCTGTCTGGTTTGACCATCAAATTCAGTACCCCTTAAAATCTTAAATTTTTCTGAAAAACATAAAATAATACAGAAGTAGTTATAGCACTGAAAAGGAAGGACTTGACTAGAGGAGACTTTCTTTTTCTTGGTTAGATATTACTTTAATGTAATCAGACTTGGAAAAGGTCTGACACACACCACAAATTATTCTTTCCATGCTTTCAGCACCAACTGATTGTTCATCAATGTTGGTAAAGCCTTTGCTATAAATTATTTCCAAGATTACTCCCTGGAATTAACCTTTTGCTAGACTAAGGATCTTCCAATCTTTCAAATGAAAAAGGGAAAATTTGCTTTCCAATCATTACCTGCTTGACTAATGTACCAGAGCTACTTCTACTGTGTTAAAGCCACTTTGTAAGGACTGCTCACAGGAGTACATCTTGTACATTTGTGATTTGTGTGTTGTAAATACAAGCAAAGCTGCTGCTCTGGTTATATTCCTTCAAGCAGTGCTTAAAATTGGCATAATATATTTTCAAGCTCTGACAACTGCTGTTTTACACTCCACTGACACCTTTCTCTGTGTACTTGTACTCTTCATGGCAAGCAGGTTGGCACAATAATGGCAGGCGCTTTTATGATGAAATAAATTTGTCTTTAGTTCTTGTTACATGTTCTGCTTGCTGAGCTCCTTGAAGTTTTTAATTTAAAAAGGGACACACTTGGTTATTTCCTTGTAATCACTTATTTTTCAGTAGAGGCAGTGCTCCACAGCCCAATCAAATGCAGCTTTCTATTTCCCAGACTGGTATAGATGTCTCTTCTCCAGCTGTTTAGATTATGATGCATGGTTGGTAAAGAACAGCTTAGAGCTGGGGGTATTAATTTAATCATCAGCATAATTCCCACTGTTGCATTTTGTAACATGAGGCTAAAGATAAAAATCCGTATGTTTGAGTGAAAAACTGTCAAAAACTGAAAATGTATGACTGTAACTTTGTTTGTGCTCCTTCTTGATCTGTTTTTTGACAGTCTGCTTTTTGGGAAGGTTTGTTGTCACAGGGAGTGGTAACTGCTGCAGTGTGTTTGTAGAAAACCTTAGTAATTTTGAGCACTTTACCTGTAGCAGAATAGTGAAGTAGTTGTCTGACTAGGTTTGCAGTGTCCTTTTTAATGGATTTTACATCTGCAGCATTTGTGAATACGTAATTCTGCTTTAGGGAGGGGAAAATCAGATATGGAATATCATGTATTGTTTATTTCCCAAAGTTATTCAGCAGGCCTGACTGTTCCGAGAGGGAGCCCAGATTTACTAGGATTTAAAGAAAAGTAATAAATTGGTGTTTTGTTAACTAAAGGATCCTTTGCATTTTTCTGTGGAGCTTTCACTGGAAAGAGAGAAATACTGTGTAATCCTTGTATCTGTTTGCATGCATTTGACTCCTGAACTCTAATATTTAAAAGTGACTTAAACTGTGAATATCTACTGATCATTCCAAGAAGGAACTGATTTTTTAAACTGGAGTTTCAAGAAAATTTGTGCAGATTTACATGAAGCTTGCACAGATTTTGGAGGCAGAAGCCCCATGTAACTCTCCAGTGAGGTATCCCTCCTTTGCAGCAGCAGGTGTGGCTGAAGTAGAGAGTTTAGATTTAAACTTTGTGGAAAGACCCATCAGCCTGCTGCTGAAATTAGTTAAAACTAGTTTTCTTCTCAGCACAGCACATGGGTGGCTGCTGTGTAAGCATCTCCCTCACAGCTCACTGCTGGTGGGGCACAGATAAATGAAACACAGGGAAAAATCATTGAGGCAGCAAAAATAACCTTTCAGTTCCATCACACAATGACCTTGGAGGTTACATTTGGTCCAGACACACAAACTTCTATTACAAAATAGAGAGGGACTTGATGACTCAGACTGGTGCTGAAGTACAGTGATTCCAGGGGTCACAAAAATTACATGTATTTTACAGAGAAGAGGCTTCCTGAAGAAGAACACTTGTTGTAGTCAGTAGAAAAGAGAAAAAGAGGGTGAGAAATTACAGCTACAGGAAAAAAAGAAAAGTGACATCTGGGTCACCTTGGCTTAGTTTTTAAAGCTTACATCCACTGCAGGTTGTAATGTTTTCCTCTTCCCTAAATTCACGTATTGCAATACCATCCCATTGTTTAATTTCTGGATTATTCTTCTCTATCTGTTATCATAACATGATTCTTTAGCTTTTGTCTCACATGCTATCTGCCTGCTCACCCTTTGAGCTGGGCCTTTAGGGCTGCCCAAACCCCACCCAGCCCTGTTGCTTTCCTCAAGCTGCATCAGAAGACACTGAAAAATGAACCATTGCTATTTTTTTAAGCTTCTTATTTCTTGGAACAGTCAGGTGGATAGATTTATTTCTCCCTGATATCAATAGAAGGGTTTCCAAATTAGGTGGATCAAGCCTGAGGATTATCCCTTCTTACACCCAGAAGCTGCAGTGTCTGACTCTAAGGGTAATAAGAACATAAAGTAGTGTATTACTTTTGTTCCAAGCATTTCTTTCTTTACTCAATGCCTTTTCTCCAATATTTAACCCGTCCCTGCATCATGAAAGTTAGACAAAATGCTGCAGAATAGTGCTTTGTAAAATTCAGACAAAATTGGCCCAAAATTTTAAACATTTGTGTGAGAGATGTGCTCAGACTTGGACCCCAGACCTTTGTCTTCCTACTGGAACTGGAAAAGATGGGATGAGTTTTAGTTTTGTTTTGATTACCTTTGGGTAAATTATAAATAGTTACATTACTAATAAGTAGTGAGGAATAGCAGCTCCTGGCCAGCACAGCCTTTCCAGCCTCATGGCATGTCTGGGGAAGAAGCTGCAGAGATGGCTGAAACACCATTTCCCAATCTTGCATGTTTAATTAACTCAAGTAACTTTACAGATGCAATCAATACAATAATCTGAAGACTAACATGTCAGTTAATCTGTTTGTTCAAACAACACTGAACATAATGTAAAATATTTACAGGTGGTCTCTAATAATTCCAAGTATCACCTATGTACTGGTTGAAAAATATCAGTGTCAATGCTAAGGGATAAAGTTGTAATCCAGTCATGTAGCAGGTATAGAGAAGCTCAAATATTGTCTGTGCAGAACCAGGTGTACAGATATTAATAGTGTTCATCTTTGTAGTGAAATAAAACAAGTATACAAATAATTATACAAATAATTACAGCTACCCAGTACATACTATTAATGCTTTAACCCAAAATATACCAAACACCTAATCTCTTTGTAAAAGCTCGATTTTGCTTTAATCCTTAAGAAGTAAATATTTTATTGGTGTGGTTCCTACCACATTAGTCCCGTTTTTTACTGTGTAGTTAGAGCCTCCGTGGAGGTTTGCAACCAACAAGTCAGGGTTTGTTTCTGTAATTAGGCACAAGGGAGGGCACCAGATCTCTGGTGCAAATTGCAGCTGGTTTCTTTCACACCTAATTGCTTTTGCATTTGCTGCTTACAGGATTGCAAAGATTTTGTGAAGATATAGAAATGATGATTGGATTCCAGCCAAGTAAATTCTGGAGAGTCTGCTGGGCATTTGTGACACCGACTATTTTAACAGTAAGCAAAAATAACCAAACAAAACAAAACAAAAAAACCCCACAAAACCCAAAACCAAACAAAAAAATTAATGTCTTCTCCAAAGAGTTTTGTTGTTGTTTGTTCATCATTCAAGATGTTTCTGGGTGGTAGCAGTTAGAAGTTGGATGCAGATACTTAAACACAAGTGTGTGTTCTTACATGTGTATGCAGTAGAAACAGAGTGTAAATAATGGTATTTTTGGAGGAGAAGGATGGTGAGTCTCCACATGCTGCTGTGGGAGCCTTTCCCTGTCTGTGCAGTGGTCCAGTGACACACCATTGCATAGCTGCATTGTGGATAATTGCATATATATATGTGTGTGTGATATATATGGATGTACAGGAAAAGGAAAGGACATGATCCTCCTGCCTGCTGTCAGGTTTGGCTAGGGAAAAACCATATTATTGAGTCAAAAATTAGCCTAAGAGGAATGTTTTGGAAAGGCTGAGGTGGAAATTTGAGTGATAGAATTTGAGATGCAAAGGTAGAGGTATTTTTGCCAAGGTGGAAATAGTTGCATTCTCGATAAGGAATATAAATATCTTCAATTTCTCTAAGGGAAGAAAAAAGAAAAGAAATGGAAAAAAGGAATAAAGGGGCAGAAAAAGGGAAAGAAGGTGGGAAAATAGGGAAGAAAAAGGGAGAAAAGAGGGGAAAAAAAGGGGATAGAAGGCGGGAAAAGGGGAGGAAAAGAGGAGAGGAAACAAAGAAAAATGAGGAAAAGAGGAAGATAAAAGGGGTGAAAGTGATGAAAAAGGGAAAAGAGAGGGAAGGAGGGAAAAGAGGAAGAAAAAAGGAGGAGCAAGGAGGAAAAACGGAGAAAAGGGGAAAAGGAAGAAAAAGGGGGAGTGAGGAAGAAGGGATAGTGAGACAAAAGGGGAAAGGGAAAAGGAGAAAGAAAAAAGGGAGAAATTAGTAAAAAGGAAAAAAGAGGGAAAGAGGGAGAAAAAACGGGTAAGCAGAAAAGTAGAGGAAAAAAAGGGGGGAAATGAGGCAAAAGGAAAAAAAAAGGGGGAAAGAGGAAGAAAGTTGGGGAGAAATTAGAAAAACGGGGGGAAGGGAGAAAGAGGGGGAAAATGGAAAGAAAAGAAGGGCGGGGAGGGGGGAGAAAAAGAAGAAAGAAAGCGAAGGGAAAAAGGGTGTCCCGCTCCCGAAGCGCTCCCGGCGCAGAGCGCGGCGCTTCCCCGCGCAACCCGCAGGTGGCGCTGCGGGAGCGGCCCTGACCGCCTGGGAGGGCGCGGGGGCAGCTCTTCAACCGGGCTGACTTCGGGTCGTTTCTGGTGTTATTCCTCTTTTTCCTTAATTTTTATTCCCACCTCAGGGCCTTCCTTCTAATTGACTTAATACTTAACTTTGCGTTTAGGACTCCTTTTAATCAAAAAGGATGGCACGTTCTCAATTTTGCCATTGCCACGTGGTTTTTTTCCAAGTCCAGGAGTCCAAATCTAATAACTATATCTGTATTTACTATCTGATTTTCTAACACCGTGTTTCCTTTACATTTTAATCTAAGTGTAGATGCAATCTTTAACTGCACATCTTTTTTTTTCTTTTTTCTTTTTTTTTTCTTTTTTCTTTTTTTTCCTTTTTTTTTTTTTTCTTTTTTCTTTTTTTTCTTTTTTTTTTTTTTTGCAAAAAAAAAGAATAATTATTTAAGCCACTTTAAAAGCTTTCAGCTTGATAAATCAGGATGAAAAAACAGATCATTCTTTCCCCACTATTTCCTGTCTGAGAGCACGTGCTTCCACCTGGAAGTCCTCAAGCCTGGACCACAGGTGCAGCAAGATATCTGTATTTGTGTAGGGTTTTAAAAACTCACCATTTCGCAGCAGTGCTAAATAGTTCCTACAAGTTGCAAATGACAGAATGGTTTGGCTTGGAAGGGACCTTAAAGGCCACCTAGTTTGGAACCCCCTGCCATAAGCAGGGACATCTCCCAGTAGATCAGGTTCCTCCAAGCCCCATCCAACCCGGCCTTGAACATTTCCAGGGATGGGGCACCCACAACTTCTCTGGGTGAGTATTCATAGTCATTTAGGTGCAATCACTTCTTCCAGGGAAGGTACACTTCACCTGGTGTGCTGGGAAGTTCCTCTGTGTACTGTGCTTTAGTGCAGCATAAACACTGGTAAATCTTTTTATTTCTGGGAGGTGGGGAAAGGCTCTGGATAAAATTAGTAGTTTCTTTTCAGTATGTTAATTCAGGAATGAGGATTTTTTTTTTTTGTTTTTGTTTTTTGTTTTTTGTTTTCTGAAAATTGAAAAAAGTTTAGTTTTCACAGTCAGGAATGCACATGTGAAGGGACTACTGAGTTTTGGTGAGCTCAGCAAAATCCTGAGCTGTAAGGAAATTAAATTTTCTACAGTGAGAGTAATTTCTCCAATGGATATAAAGAAGACAGCCTACTTCTCTTGAACAGATTTTCTTTACCAATTGTCTTCACTGAACTATGTTATTGTTGCACATGAAAACCAGGTGGATCTGTCTTAACTACTCACTGGCAATGGTGACAGTATACAGCTATAGTTTGCAAATCACTTTTCAGAAGTTTGAAGACATAGCCCAGTTTAATCTATAGGACTTGTCTGACATCAATGCCAATGTGGTTTTTTTCTCTTGATAACCTTGTTTAAAATGAACACACGTGCACATTGTGTTTTGTAGCTCTTTCTTTGTTCCAATGATCATTTTCAAGATGCTGCCTTAGACCATTTTACACTTCTGAAAGGAATTGCAAGGCTTTTCTGCAAATTGCTCAGCTCCTTTACTGATCAGACTTGTGTTTGTAGCTACTTCCAGTAATCACAGCCAGGGAATAGGGAATTATGTTGTTTCTTAAGGAAAAAAAATTTGAGCCGATTGTGTTTATTTTCCAAACTTGCATGTTCTGTTGTTGTTCCCTCCAAATGCAATATTTAGTGAACTTACAGTGAGAAATAAATTGACACTGATCAGTCATAATTCAATTTTTATGCAATGGAAACAGATCAAGCAAAACCAAGCAACAAATTCTTTTCTATTATTGCCTCTGTAAAGCTAATATTTGATACATTTGAATAGCCTAATATTAGACTTTCATTAGACTCCACATCTCTGGAAATAAAACTGATCATTTTTATATGTGCCTTCACCTAGTTATACTTCTATAAATCTTCTGTGTGCAATTATTGCAAGCACAGGCATTTCCCAAAAGTTCCTGAATTATGCACAATGTAAGCAAATGTATTGCTGTTCATACAGTAAGTGAAATGGAGTAACTTAGCATAATCACATTAGGTAAAACTACCAATAGACCATGTAATAAAGCACGTTACTCCAGGGAGAAGATTCTAATTTCAATTCTTCTGGCACAAGTACAGTGATTTTTGTGGGATTTTGCAAGATTTCCTTGAAACTCATTAGATTCAGGCTCTGACCTGTTTATTATAACTTGTGGCAGCGCCCTGCCTTAGGTGTGTGTGCTTTCATCTAGATTCCATATATTCCAGCTCTGTGTGTGAATACCTACCATTAGCTGCATAGCAGGCTTGTTTTCCTTATTCAAACATATTTGTTTTCCTTTCTTGTTTCCAGTTTATTCTTTGCTTCAGCTTTTACCAGTGGGAGCCGATGACTTACGGAGCTTACCACTACCCCGGCTGGTCCATGGTGCTCGGGTGGCTGATGCTGGCCTGCTCAGTCATCTGGATCCCAGTTATGTTTGTGATAAAAATGCATCTAGCCCCAGGCAAATTTATAGAGGTAATGCTTCTGTCTTTTTGCTGTTTAAAAATACAGTCGCAGGAGACTCTCTCTTTTATTTTACATTGATTTTTGTGATATTGAATGTCTAATAGTGCTAAGATTACTTTCTGGTAAACTAGTTATTGTGTTGCCGAGAGATGCTCAGTTGATTTAAAATGTAGACCTTCCATTCCTCATTCCTCAACAAAATGCTCCTGAATTGGGGAGTGATTTCTTTTTTGAGATCTAGGAGTTACAAATTTCATATGTCATGGTATGGCTTTACTGGGAGAAAGTTGTTCTAGCTTTGTTGGCCTTTTTGCAAAAGCGATGTGTAGACACAGGAAGCACCAACTGGTGGTGCGTGTTGTGCTGCAGGGAGCCTGGCAATCAGCACCAGGAGTTGTCAATCAGGAGTTGCCTGTTTGCAAAGTGTGGGATGCTTGGGTTCTGGAGTCATCCGGGATGTGCTTCAGGAGGTTGTGCCACTTGCTGAAGTTCAGAAATAAGATGTATGAAAAGACCTCCTGCCCTACATCTCAAACCACTCATTATAAAACCTAGCTGGCAATCTTTGCTTTCACCCTTCTTCATCTTTTTCTTGAATAAGCTGATCCCTTCTGGCACCTGGGCTTAAAATAATTCCATCTGGCACTTTATTTCTAACCTGCTTATGTTTATTTTGCAAATAGGATTCCTGACACTTCCCCTCATTGTTGTAGAAGTGTGGTGGTCACCTTCTGCTCTCCGTCCCTGTGCCCTGTCCCTGCCTGCCACCCCCACCATTCCCTGTCCCCTTCCTGATGGCTCCTCCGTTCCTTGCAGGGCGTGGTACAGCAGTGTTTTCCTCATGTCAGCATTTCATCCCTTCATTGCCCTCACCGTGTCTTTTGAGGGAGCTCAATGCTGTTATTTTAGGTCTTTGAGGCTCTCTCAGTTCTGCCTTCTCAACACTGCATGCTGCCTGTGCTGCTCCCTCCCTGGGAGAAGAAACAGGCACTCTCTCCCCTTTCTGTAGTCGCTTTTGCAGTTCAACTTTAGTGCAAAACCCATCGGGGCTGTTTTATGCTTCAAAAACGAAAGGGAGAGAAAATGTACTAAAGCAGCATAATCTGTTTGGTCTCTCAATATGCCACACTGCACATGCCTAAGGGAAAAAAGACCAAGCCTCTCTGCTTCCCACGGAGCACAGGAATTTCCTGGGAGAGGAATTTTCATAGTGGTGGGACACCTGAGGGAGAGCATCCAGGCACGTGGTGGGCAGTGGGCAACGAGGCCACTTGTCTAAAGGGCCATTCAGCCCTTGTGCAGAGCACATGGGAGTGCCTGGGTCAGGAGACAACTGCTCCTCCTGGAAATGAGCTAATGTGGAATTAGAGTTACTTGTTCATTGTCTCATGAGCTTCCCTCACTGAGGCAAATTGTTCTGCTTCAAAACTTCTAATATGCACGCGTGGAACTGGCAAATATATATTGCCACAAAAATAGGGTGCTTTCCTTACTGTCCCTCCAGTTGTGCACCAAAAGATACACCCAAGAGCGGGATGTGTTTGGAAGAGGCTTTTGCTGAAGCTATTTCAGCTGTAGCCTGTTATTTTCTCAATACTGAATCTGTTGCATAAAATTATTATGGTTGATTTGGGAGGTAAGAGTTGCAAACTGGTAATTAAGTAGAGATTAAAATAACTGATAGAGAGGTCTGATCCACTTTATTAGGTAATAAACATGTAATTGTTCCCTCTTAAGTCATCAGAAATATGCTTTCTTTCCTTTTTTCTCTGAATGCACTGATCAAATTGTGTATTCAATAAGGAAGTCAGTGGAAAGATTAGAAAATTTTTGCTGTTGCCACATTAACATTCTCTTCTTTCTTTTTCCCCTGCAGATAGAAATGAAACATTTTGTCATCTCAAAATTAAAATCTTTGTTCATTCGTAGTGATGTACTACTTTTTGGTCATTTGTATACTTTTGGGAAATATGCTAAACAGAAATCCAATTATATTAATGCAGTTACCCAGTGCTTAGACCATTGGGCTAAGTAATTGTGCACATGTCCTTCAGTAAGAGAGCCTTGCAATCTGTAGCAGTGGTTCTGAGCTCCTCTCAGATGGTGTGGGGGAGACTGCATAATTAAAATCTGGGCACTTTATCCTCTATTAATCTTGAAAACTTTGTGCAAAACAAACGCTGAGCAGTGGAGCATTGCAGGGCCATCATCAATAATCTTAAATGAGTCTATCCTCATTTCTTCTGCCTTGTAATTCTGATCCATAATGTCAAATGAGACTCTCTTTTCTCTCCCCTACATGGCAGCGTCTCAAGCTGGTGTGCTCTCCACAGCCTGACTGGGGGCCTTTTTTAGCCAAGCACCGCGGTGAACGCTACATGAACATGATTGATCCGCTGGGAACCTCCTCCCTGGGACTGAAACTGCCAGTGAAGGACATAGAACTGGGGACCCAGTGCTAATGGTTATTACTAAAGGGTGGCAAGAACATTGTCAGCCTTTTCTGATATATTTTTTTCCCCATTTTGTTTCCCTACTGTTTCTTTTCTTTTCTGCAGTGCCTGAAAGTGGTTGCTTAGGAAAGTAGGAACTGCTGTTGCTTGCCATAAGGAAGACCTAGCTAGACCACTTCCAGGTGTAGGTGATGCCCATGACATCTGCTGTACCCAGTACAACAGCAAAAGCACAGTGGGCAACAGGTTTAGTCAGGTGATGTAGGAATAAACAAAACCAAACTGAAAAATCTCTAAAGGAAATGATGTGCAGGGTTTGACCCATTTTCCACAAGCATCCTTGTAACAGGTGGCTATGTGAGGCTAGGATTTTGCTACCAAAGGGAGGTTCAGCCCTAACTGGGCTGGACGTGAGCAAAGAAGGGGCTCTCCTGTAGTCCGGGTGTCAATCCAGTGGAAAGCTGCTGTAGCAAGTGGGGTTGCTTTTTCTTCACTGACAGCAGACCTTGAGCCATCATGCCTGCTCCCTTCTTTTATGGTTTACACTAACTTTGAGGGATTGTTATGTTATGTAAACAAGTGGAAACTGTTTAAACAGCACACCAAGAGGTAATGTATGGAGTCAGAACAGAAACATGATAATCCATTTGATCAAGTAGAAAAATAAGAACAAAATTAAAAAAAATAAAAGTAGTCATTTGAGACCGGGCCTAAACTGCATTTGACTCTAGAAGTGGTTTGGAAATGGTGCCAGAGTGAGGTGCATGGGCATCACTGTTTAAAGTACTGCCATATGTTCCTTTTGATAATTTGACATCTGTCATTTCAATTAGAAATGCCTCACTTACACAATGTGTCTGAAAACTTGCTCCACCCTAAGTGCTACTGTGGTTTTACTCACTCCAATACTCTGGACATAATTTTCCTTGTTTCTCTGCTTTTGTTTACAGTATCTCCTCAAGAAGCCATCATATAATTTGTGCCTATCTTTGTATTCTTACAGTGGTAAGTGTAGTCTAGTTACCACCTGAAAACAGTTATTAGAAGTTAGATGTGCTGTTCAACTTTGTGACTCCCTGTTCATTTGCCTATACACACCTTTATATAACCTATAACCTTTAGGTGATGTATTCTTCTCTTTCAGCCAATGGGGAAATAGCAGGACCCCACTTGCCTATATATTATATATATAGCACGTAAATTCTTCAAAACAGTATTCTCTCTGAAATGTGCACAGGGGTGGTGGTTTGTTTGTTTTTTGGGTTTTGTTTCTGGGTTTTTTTTTTTCCCATTAAAGCATTTTCATTAAATAAAAAAACCCAAAACAAATCCACAATAATTAACCAGTGCAGTCATCCACATGGTTGCAACCTTAGATATACAAAATGGTTGGGGTGAGAGGACAATCTAGTAGATGGCCATCATAACATTGCATAGTAGTAGCACATTCTAAATCATTATATTTTAGAAACCAGATATAAGCAGTGATATGAATATTAGATTTGAATAGTTTTGTTACCTATTGGGCAGAGTAACAAATAGAACTTTTTAAGAGTACATTTATTTCCCTAAATAGAAAATTAGCCCAACTTATTGTAAATGCACTAGAATGAGGGAGAAAAATATATCTTCAATAATTGGCAAAATGGTAATCTTTATTATCTTGTTATATCCTATACATACATATATGATATTTTTTAACAGTGATCAGTGTTCATGTAGTGTGTGCTAGTGATGTTTTATGTCCCTATAAATATCTTATCAATCAGTGTAGATAATGAGCTTAGAGTAGTTTAGCCCGTTTTTCCCTCCCCAGACACTACTGTAGTAGCCCGTAAATGTTCTTTCCTTTCAGGGGACTGTTTCTATCCCGTTCTTTTGTCTCTCTGTCTTCATATTCCAGGGTCTCAGGTAAATCCTCAGCTCATGTGTGTCCGTAGATCAGTAGGTGTGTTGTTTCATCCCATTGAAGGAAACAAAAAGCTAAACCTTAATGTAACACTTTCACAAATTGCTAACTTCTTTTCTCTGTGTGTGTGTATATATATATGTATATTAAATATATTAATCATTTTGCTGAACTTCCTCTTTCACGGGGCAATTAGTGTTGTCAGTTCTAGGCACTGCTGGAGACCTTTAATCCTCGTGCAGAACAAGTGAAGCACTATCAGGGGTTGTCACCCAGGGAAAGGAGGGCAGATTCCACAATATTTTATGCTGACCCCTGAATCTCCACTCCATGGGCTCTTGTTGGTCCCTGTCTCACACATCAGCCAGACAGGACCCTCCTGTGAGCTTCTCTGCCTTACAGCTGTGCCCCCTTGTTTCAGCTTCACCTGCTGTTTTAATCAAGGACTTGTTATTGTTCTGGCTTTTATTTTCCTGACAGAGGCAGGTTTGAGAAGCCATGCTCTGCTGGATCTCATGAAGGTCCATAAAGACGAGCTGGAAATTTGTCCCCCACATCTAGGTGAGGCTGAGGGACCTTCCCTGGGTGCAGGAAGAAAACTAATGGTTCTGTGATTCTAAGTCAGTACCTCTAGTAGGAATTAGGTATTTTTTTGGGATAAATCGCTTTGGGCCTCTCTTGACCAATATTCCTTAGCATCTTGGTTTGATTTTTGGAGTCCAAGCCAGTTTATCTTCGCTACTACTGTGATTAAAAAATGACAACAAATATCCCTAGGTTTGGTCCTATTTTCAAGGAGGAAAACACACTCAGATAGTTTAAGAGTACTGAATCCTTTCATTTACTAGTCTGTCTCAAGACATGCATTGGAACTGAGATTAACTAATTGCAATAAAATTACCTCACTGTAAGGATGTCAGTTACTGTCTACCTGAATTATGAAAGAGTTATCATTTGAAGGAATACTGCTGGGATATGATATCTTTTGGCTTGGATTACCAAACCAGAATGCATATGAAATTGCAATTGAATTGCTTTCCATGATTTATGTAATTATTCTGCTTGCTTTTAATTTAGATGTTGTTCCTGTGCCTGGTAAGTCATTAGCACAGGATTAGGCTTCACTTTGAAAGTCCGTAAACAGATGATAGTGATTTTTTTTCTAGCTGATCTTTGTCTTCAGCTTTGACCCCATTACTAGGCTTGCAAAAACTTTTGAAGAAGGGGGAGACATGCATACAAAAATGAGAGAAGATGTGAAGTTTGCTCTGTCTGTTAAAAACAAGGGGCTTTTTTTGTCACATTAGACTTTTTAAAAAGTATTTTACTGGCCAAATCTGAAAGTTGAAATTGAATTAACCAGCAGTGTCTTCTTTAAATGAGAAGTAATCTTGAAGTTTGGGAATGCACTTCATTTACCATATTCTAGGAAAAGTTTGCATGTACTTTGATAATTTTCTAAAAATAAATTTAGTAACTAATAACATACCAGTAAAGATATTTAAAAAAATAAAAGGAGGGGAAAAAGCCATATTAGTAAAAACGTGATGTATGTACTTGCAGATCTATTCATCTTGTGAGTAAACAATGTTTAAATTTGGTGAAATTATGATGCATATTTTTTTCTCTGAAATGAAATTGAGTTTCTGGATGAGCTGCGATGCATTATTGTATGCATTAAAGATTATACCTAATGCAAATGCTTGCCATCTTCAAATTCTTTGGGGTCTTCCTAGTGTTTTTAATATGCAATGTTCAAAACCTGTGTTTCAGCTAGACAAGGCAGCACTTTGTTTCCAAAAGAAGGGTTTAACAAAATGACCTTTAATTTAGACAGACTTGGATTGTCTTTATCTGATGTTTTAATTGAGTCAAAGTAGTCTTTTGGTTAGGTTCTGCTCCACTGACCACATCAGATGTGCCTCTGCATTGAAGACCATTGCTTCTGATATGCTGTGTGACTGTCTCTCACCACCAAATTCCAACATATTATTGATTTTAAACATCTTGGGTCTGTGTTATATGTACAGTTGTATGGATAATATGATTTCTTGTTGCCTGTGTTAAAGCAATTGCTTATGTATGGCAGTCATTGGTTTCCTATTGGTTTCTTATTCTGCACCTCTACTTTTTCTTGCAATCAAGGACAGAACTTGCAGAGATTGTGGGTTGCAGGCAGCAGAGCTTTTGACAAATGGCATCCCAGAGAGCTTCTCTGTTCTGCTATAATGCTGTTGTAAGAGACATTTGTTTCTTGGTTTGTAGTTAAATGGTGTGTACATAAGGCAGCTGTAAAATGGCCAGAGCTTGACATTCCTGAGAGACTCAGGTTGATGCCTTGAGGGGGGAGGGGAGGGGAATTGGGGTTTCTGCCTTTGTCACCCTCAGGCAGCCTATTGCTAAAAGAGAGAAGGTTTTCCTGATGGGTTTTAACATAATGTGAGAACCAGGTTGGATCTTAATGCTTGCAATAATTTTATTTGCCCATAACATCCAAATACATCTTCAGGTAACCATTTGCCTTATAGCTATCTTCCATTGTTAGGAAAATTATCGACTGACTAAAACATGTTGTTATCTGTCCTTTATATTATGTAGTATTACCTTGTAAGGTAGATGCTTGGCTGGTATAAATTGTCACAGCTTTGTCTGGAGCTGTGACAATTTACACCAGCTGAGAATTTGCGCCCTGTGTCCTATGGCACTTTATTACGGACCCATCGCTGATGGGTTAAATCTTAATTACTTGCGTAATGTCATATATAAATATATATATATATTTACAGGCATTCTATGGGGTACTGCTGCCTATGGATAAAGATTTGTACCCTAACCAGATCATTATAATTTTTACATCAGCTGTATGTGGAAAAGATATATTATGTTACAAAGGGTGCATCATATATATCTTATGTAGTGCATATTATAATGCTGTATGTCATTAATTTCAGAAATCATTATTCTTGAGGCCCTACCTCAAATTTTGTATTTATGTGTACAAATGCAATTTATTGTATTATATATTTGCCTAATATATTTGGATGTGATAAATTAAAATTATTCAATAATGTATGGGGTCTAAAGTCTCTAAATAAATGTCCAGTGTTTAAAACAGAAAATACATCAATTTTTCTGGTGAATGAAATGCCTCTTTTTCCACCACCTCCTTCCCCACCCAACACACACTACAAACATCATTCTTACTTAACACACAGCCTTAAGGTATCCGCAGAATTGATCCATTTGATTGTTAGAAACACCGAGCAGCAACTGGAAACAGCCCTCGTGGGAAATGGGGATGTTGCACGGCTACAGAAACAAGTATCATTTAAATGGCTGGATTCTTAACTATTGAGTGCTCTGTATCTTGTGGAATAACAGATTGCTTAGCACAGGACCAACTGGATTTGCTTAAATCCTTCTTATCCTATGAATTCAATCATCCCAAAGGTTGTTAAACTGTTAAAAACAGCAGAGGTTCATATCTGCTGGAGGTGCAAATGGGAGGCTTAGGGGAGGAGCAAGTGAAGAAGGGAAGGGTAAGGACACGGCTCCAGTCGAATTCCTGCGGTGTGGTGAGGGCAATGTGCCACAACACTGATTTGGTGAGCAGGTGCTTCCCTTCCCAGCAGCCTGCTGTGGGAATGGTACTGTTCCAACCTGTTTCACTGTTGGCAGACACGAACTTTTGAGAAACTTTCCCCAAATACGGTAGCTGAAGTACATTGTGACAGTGTGGCATCAAATGTGTAACACCAGAGACACTAACATGTTGCCAAGAGCATGATTTCAGGCGAGGGCTGGTGCTGAATGAAGACAGCTCAATAGCTACCGGGCAGGACTGTTTCACCAATTCTGGTTATCAATTCTCAAAAAAAATACTTTAAACTTGCATTTCTCTGAGATGTGTATGTGTGGGTAAAGGAGGTGGTAGGACCTGGTGAAGGGAGACGCCAGTCATTCTTTGCACATTCTATGTGCAGCCCGATTTCATCTTAGAGAAGCCTGAAGTTACCAGTGAGCATCGTGAGAGTCCTGAGAGACAGGTAGGTGTCATTAGTCCCCTTTTCAGGAGGAAAAACTGAGGCACATGGAATTTGTCAAATTTCCAAAGTCAACCAGTGTAAGTCAATGATACAGCACATTGATTTGGGGGAGTAAGAGACAGTTGTTTGCTGTCACCGTTAAGCACTCCCACAACAAATCTTTAAACTCATGGGAACATGTACAAATTCATGCCCTTTTAACTTGGTTGTATGGATTCAGCATGGCCATGTTTTAAACCAATGTATGGTACTTAACAGCTGGAAGAAAGGCACATCTTCTATCTCAGTGCTCTTGGACATGCTTAGTTTGAAATCATTTTTCTCTTCTGGTGCTGAAATTCTGGGCACCTGGGTGTAGGTTGAAGGGCACATCTTATACCAAATAGATGAATAATTTGTAAAGTTTAGCTTAGACTTTGCAGTCTTCAAACGTGTGTTTGGGAATTAAAAAAAGAAGCTTACTGCTCCATGACTGGGTACAGAAGTAGACAAATGATTTCTCTTTGTAAGGCTTAATTCTGGTGCATTTGTTAGGTATTTATGTAAATATAAACTCTAGTGTGGCTACTTTCAGCCTGTTGGACTGATTATATAGTCCCTTACAACTATTTACCAGTGTGTAAAATAGATATGGCATAGAGTATCCCCCCCTTCCCTTACACCCACTCTTTTTCATCGTATTTAGGTGTACATGCTGCTGTTAATTCTTGCCCTCTACTGGCAGCAAAGCAAACTTGGCTCATACGGATTCCAAGTATCCCGGTGGAGCCAGGCTTTCCAGGGATGTGAATCGAGATTTTCTACCCCACGAGCTGTGAGGTGGTGGGGGCTTTTTTGTTTTTTCCCCAGGTGGAAGCACTGCTGTTTCCCAACGTTTGCAGTTCAGCTGGCAAATGAGCCCACACATATTCAGAAACACTTGAAGCAAAATTGCCTTTTAGCCGTGGCACACAGACAGCCTTACAACTGCTCAGAGAGACACTGGGGCCTACTCAAAAACCCTTCATCAAAAAACGAAGTGTCACAAGCTTTGTGGTTGGCGGGACTAACAGTTTAACACCACAGAGTTAACAACTTTGCAATAATCTAGGTCAAAATCAAGAAGCTCTCAATGACCAACCGAGAGTGCAAGAACAATATTTCACAGGAATATCATCTGAACTAAAATCCAGCTCACTTGTCAGGACTAACATTTCACTCTTGCAAAAGTGCCATCAATTTTTTTTTTTTTTTTAATTGCTATGAATTTTCAGGAGCACAGTTTTAATTCTTACCTCAATGTCAGGCTTTTCAGCTATTTATACTTCCAACAAGATCATATCAGAAGGTCAGATTTTGTGGTGATAAAGGAAGATGATTTGTTGTCATTTAGAGGAGGTGCAAGAATGATGTTGGCTGCAGGAATGGGATTTTCAGTTTTCCATCCATTTTCCCTAACTATTTTCCATATGAAGGGTTGAAAAGTTGAAAAGGCTTGTAAGATTGCTAATGTTCTCCAAATATGTGATCATTTGGACACTGAGCTGGACTATAGGAAAGAGCCACATGTGTGGGACCAGCTCTTTTCAGAGCACTTCCTACCAGGCTGCTTGTGTTCCTTTTTGCAGTACCTGTGAGCTTTTGGATGCTTCTGGTGAACTCTGAAGTTACTAATGGTTAGGACATTCTTTATCCATAAGATTGTTCAGGATGTGTTTGAAGCTGTGCTTTAAAGCTGTTAACATGGCACAAATTTTTGTATGTATCCACAGTAATTTTTTTAAAATAGCATTTAATCCAGATTTAGGTTAATCAGGTCTGTTTAAGAATCTATCCATGACCAGTTTAAATTGTATATCTACTAAAGACTCTGCACCAAGTGGAAAATGGAAAAACTGAGTTGAATTAGATTCAATTTGGTGTGTAGATGGATACAGGGTTTACTACCAGATAAGCACAAACAGATCTAAGCTAACAGGAATTGGATACAAAGACCTGTTTCACAGAAAGAAATCTCTTAAATAAGAGCGTAAATGCTATGCAGAACACTGATGTTATCAGGATGGAATAGAGGGGTGTGTCTTCACGTGCTGATGTACCATTGCCTCTTTTTCTTGTTGCTATGGTTATGTAGCATATCTGTGTACACACACATATACTTGTATACCATGTGTGCACTTTTCCTTACGCCCCATGGCTGAGAGTGGTGCTAATAACAGGGCAAATCAAAGGTAAAAAGCTACAAAATCATATTTGAGGAAAAAAAAAAAAAAGAAGTTGTTTTCATACACTGGAGATAAATTACTGAGGTGCTTTCAGAATGACCACCCCGGAGATTTCCTGGAGCGCATCACCTCGCTTGCAGCCAGGAACAGCTGTTTCCAGAGATCTTACTAATTAAGTAATTAGGCAACCAAGTCAGACTCTTTGCTCTTGCCAATGTAAACGTGTGTGAATGCAAGTGTCCCCTTAAGATGGGCATGATTTTTATGGTGTCATCCTAACTTAATCCAAATGTACAGCTTATTATTTTACATTTAAGAAGGCTGGAATTGGCATGGTGCAGAACCAAACCACAATCTGGGGAAACAGTAGAGAGGACGATCCTTGGGCTTTACAGCTGAAATTACTTTTTCTGAACTATAGCAAAGCAAGATCAGCTAGAAATCTCATTCTGCTCCTGTTCAGTAGGGTGGGAGTGTCATCGTGGCCAACAATCTCTCCTTCAAATTGAAATCAGGTGTTCTGCAGGGAAGGGTCATTGCAGATAACCGAAGCATGCGGTGGTCAGTTTATTGCCAAGCATCGAGCCAAGTTGAAGGGCTGGAGGGAAAAAAATATTTGAAAACAGGTTTTAAAACAGCCGTCAGAGCAGATTCTCATGTGGTTCACAAGTACCATTAAATACTTTACCTCCCTTTTACACTTCAGAGGCATGAAATAGCAGTTAAGTACTTGAGTTGAGCAAGGACACGCAGGAAGCCGAGGAACGGTGCGGGTTTCTGTATTGTACCTCAGAACTTCTTTTTGTTTATTCATACAGGGCATGAATTATTACTCAGGCTAAATAGTTAATGAGGGTTGATTCTCACGCCGGGAAGGAGGAGAGGAAGGTGCTCCGGCAGCCGGCGGCAGAGCTGCGCGGCCGCACTTCGCACCCACCCGGGGTGGGATTCATCCCTTGGGGGGGGCAAGGAAGGGTCTGCCGCGCTCTTCCCCCGAGCCGTGCAGGGCGAGGGCTCTGCGAGGGCTCTGCAGGGGCTCCCCCGCGCCGGGGCCGCCCCGCTCGGATCGCTCCGTGCCCGTGGCCGTGGCCGTGGCCGGGCGGCGGCGCTGACGAGGCCCGGGGGGGCCCCCGCACGT
>JAWWTY010000156.1:3603447-3734256 GCA_035222235.1 Margarornis squamiger
GCACGTCACGGCGGGGGGCGGGCGGGGAGCCCCCGCTGCGGGGGCGTCGGGGCCGCGCCTGGGCAGCGGGCGGAGCCGCCGCCGCCGCTGCTTTCCCCTCCTTCCCCTCCTTCCCCTCCCGCCGCCGGAGCCGCTCCGCGCCTCGCAGGCTCCGCTGGGCTCGGTGCGGCCCCGCAGCAGCCGCCGGCAGGGACGGACCGAGCGAGGCGGGCGCCGCCGCCCGCGCCGCGCCCATGGGTCTCCTCCTGCTCCTCTGGGCGTGTGCGGCCGCCGCCGGGGCAGGTGAGGGGCTGCGGGGCCGGGGGTCCCTCCGGGGCCGGGGGTCCCTCCGGGGCCGGGGCCGCCGCAGGGGCGCGCTGGCAGCGGGAGGAAACTTTGCGGGGAGGCGGCGGGGACCGCCCGGGAGCCGCCCCGGCTGCGGCCGCCGCATCCCGCGCATCCCGCGCATCCCGCACATCCCGCGGGTCCCCGCGGGGCGCGGCCGGGCTTGGTCCCCGGAGGGGCCGGCGTGGGAAAGTTTTGCGGGAGCGGCGTGCGGGCTGCGCCCCGCGGGGACGGGCGGAGCGGGCGGCGAGGGGGTCCGGGCGAGGGGTGGCCCCGGGGGTCTGGCCGCGGTGCCGGGCGGGGGAAGCCGCGTTACAGGCGGGGTGCGGCTGGGAGTGCGCTATTCCAGCCGGTGCCGTGCCCGCCCCGTTATCCCTCCAGCCCTGCGCGACCCAAGTACCGCTTCTTGTTCCTTGCGGAGGCTTTGTTCTCCTTCCCCGGGTACCGCTCCTCCTCGGCTGGAGCTGCTGAGGGGGACGTTCCTCCGCGGTGCTTCTAGCTCTCTATTCTCAAGGAAATTACCCGGCACAATTATCAGAAGTGCAAAGGAATTCGTGTTTTATAATTAAATTCTTATAGTAATTATTATATAGTCACAATCTGCAGAGAGATATGACATTAAAATAGTTGGAAGCAAAGACGAGCCGTCCCTTTCGTAGTGGTGTTATCCCTGACAGTGCATACAGAGATTTTAAATGGTCAGTAGGACCCAAAACTCTACTATGAAAGTTCTTTGTATGCAACAATTGCCACTGAAGTTGTGAGAGGAACGAGCAAAATGCCTCTTTTCCAGCCTCCTCTTTGCCATTTGAATGACTGCACATGGGTATGTGGAAACGGCTTGATTGTGTTGAGTGTGCTTTAAGTAAAAGTTTATCCATCCCAAATAGCACGTTACACATGTCGAGGAGATTATAAATGTGCTGCATATGTTGCATGGCTGCACATTAACTAGATGGAGCGTGGCGTGATTGCTGGTGCTTGGGTGTAGGTGATAAAGACACAAGCAGAGAATACAAGCTGTCGGAGCTGTAAGGCAGAATTAATTTCTTTTAGGGATTTCCTAGTGACATCATTCATAATTATATGGCTTAATCCTCTAATCTACTGTAGTGCCTTCAGTTCACATTGGGCCAAATCCACCAAGTCCTGAGATGATTTCTATTCCCGCCCACCTGACTGAATCATTTGGAGTGTTGCTTGTGTAAGCCACTGATTTAAGGGGAATGGCCCAATTACTTTAAATAGGAATGGAAAGCAACATCAGCCAGAATCGGGTCCAGGCATTGCACTGTTCTCCAGTGAGAGCAGACAGCTTGATGCTTAATATTTACTTCAGAAAGAAGCGGTGTTTCCAGCTGCTTGTTCCACTGAGGAGAGACAGCATAAAATACTAGATGCAAGTGAGGTTGATATGCCTGTGGTTTCTTTCTGATAGACTGGGGGAGACCACAGGGGAAAAGAAGACTTGGTTATCATACTGAAGCTGCTGATTTGTTGTTTATTAATTATTAACTAGGCTTTTGAGTGCCTGCTGCAGTTTGAAGAGCCAGCTCAGGAAAATGAGTAGGTATTTAAAGCGGTGTAGGCTCTTGCTAAATAGTTGCTGTGACATTAGAAACAGTCTCTGTTTTTCAAAGTGTTTTAAAAGCTGGAAGGGGACACACTGAAGCTGTCACACAGCTTCATTGTCCTTCATTGGCATAAATCGAAGCCTGTGGAGCTACAGTGATGTATACTTGTTGAGCCTTGGGTATTCTGGCTGGAATAAACAGCTTTAATAGAGCAGCGGAGCTACTGTGATTTATGGGAGTGCCTATGTTTGCTTGATGTGGTTTCTGTCCTCACCCTGTTGATGATTGTGACCGAGCTTTCACTTACTTTAATGGGGTTGAGATTTGTCTTACTGGACATAGTTTGTCCTTTCTGTTGATCAGGTTTTAGTACCTACTTGACCTTCCTTCATATTAGTAGGTTACTGCTGATCTGAATAGATGTAGCCCTTTCAAATGAGGAACAGCATACTCTATTTCTCATAGGGACAGCAAACACTGTCTTTCCTGATAGGTAGGTCCACACAATTTACATTGTGCTGCTTTATTTTGCTGAATGAAAACTTTAGAAGAAATAATAAGTCCTTTTTGGCTTTGATGCTGGTGTTTATTCCAGAAGGAGAAGTTGTTCTTGGTCCATCAGCGTGTTCAGTGGCAGTTGTGGTTGTTCAGTGCCTGAATATCTAAGGTGTAAGTCAAAGATAGTACTAAAAGCCTGATGATGTTGCTGATTATCTGGGAAGTTCTGGTATGTGGAGAAGTTTGTCTGCGTTCTCTGTTATTCTGTAATTTTAATTTTCTACAAAAAGGTGTTTATCCCCATATTCTTATGAAAGCAATGTGTATGTACTGTGTATGTATGGATGTGCCTGCACTCTTGGAGCTTCAGTTCCGTCAGACACCTCTAGATCTTAGTTTTCTCTGTAGAGTAAGGTTGCTAGAGACTTCCTAAAGCTGTGTTTTCACTATTTTTTATTACTCTGCCTTGTGTGGAGTAGAATTCCCTGTGTTAGCATGACACATTTTTCCAAGAAGTTTTAATCCTTGAGGAAAGGAGAAAGTGCTGTAGTACAGATGATTTATGAGTAGTATATGTAACTTCTTGTTCGTTCCGTACACCTCAGTAATTTCTCAGGGCCTTTCAAAGAATCAAACTAGAGCATTTGCTGCTTAACTGATCTAGAAGTACAGTCCTGGAATAGCAAATCAATCAGTTGAGACCTGAATGTAAGTCCACTCAGTGGAAATCAATCTGGATGTGCTTTATAGGTAATGTCCTTGCTCTATGCAAGTCAGTGGGACTTTCACCATTGACTTCAGCTGTGTCAGGATTTCATTCTTGGAGCCTGTTCCCATTACTAATGATGTTACTGAAAAATTTCATTAGGAAAGTGTTTGGATCCCACACAAGATATTTGACCTATGTGTCAGGCACAGGTCTCATGTCACACTTATTGCTGTGTTGAGCGAGACAGGGAGGTCAGGCTGGCCTCTCCCCATCCCTAGAAAAAGGAGATATGTTTAATGAACTCGGTGTGCTGTAACCATCAAGTTGCCCCGAGCTTTTCAACACAGCAGTTTCAAACTGCTTGAGTCTGTGTCTTTGCTGTCAATCCCATCAGGTCTCTACTAGATCAAGGAGTGCCTGGTCTTTTCCTGAGCATAAGCCTTTTCTAAATTTTAGGTTTAGATTTTTGCTTCTCCAGTAGGGGCTCCTGCAGCCCAGAGGTGCTACTGCTGGTTTAGTTGAGTGAATGCCTGTTTGTAGGTAGGCTTTGGCATGCTTCATAGGCACCAGTGGTGCTGAAATACAGGGGTGCCTTCCAAAGCAATATCACAATTTTGTGAGTCACCCAAGGCTCTTAGATTACAGGATGGTGTCTTTTGCCTGACTTCCATATCTCCTTCAGGGTCCTTTTGTCCATGTGGAGGTTTGGGTTGCCTCCCTGCCAAACCCAGCTGCTGGCCACACAGACTGCCCCCTCCTGAGAGAAGAAAAAAAGTATCAAAAGAAAACTGTAGGAAAAGTATATATATATATTCACATATATTACAGTTATATACAATCAAACACTACGTATATACAGAACAAGAATTCCACTCAACCCCAAAAGGGAAAAGGGAAGAAAGGACAAAAACGGGTAAAAATAAAACAAAACATACACACGCTTGAAAACTCAGGGAATAGCTCAATAAAGTAACTAACACAATAAATTCTCACCAAACTCCCCTCAAGAGAAGCAGTTCCTCCACCTCCATGCAGCTGGGGCAACAGCTCTCAGCTTGGGCTTCAGCTCATATAGATAAGAGGGATGCTGACACACTGAGACCTGCTGCCTTCCCAAGCACAGGAAAGGAAGAGAGAGGGAGGAAACCTTGCTCCTCATCTTGTATACAGCTGATTAGGTAAAGGAATGGTGTGGAATACTTCCTTAGTTATATCCCTGTTACCAGGGAAGGCCTAGGCCAAAACCAAGAAAACTAAACCACCACAGTCCAGTTGGGAAAATGGGTTGCATTTAGAGTATGAGCTGTGGGCCTGATTAGTTGGTCACAGCTAGGTATGAAATGTGAGAGGAATTTTCAGTCCTCACGTCTCCCTGGAAATAGTGTGGCCAATAGATGAATGCTGCAAATCTCTCATCGTTTTGCATAGGTGGTTATGCTTTTCTTTATTTATTACTCTTCAATCTTATGAAGATACTGGGTTAATGTATCAGTTTTAGAGTGTTTTAACGAGTATGTAGTAAAATCTCTGGAAAGGAAATAGTTTAATTGAAAGAATTGGAATAGAATATCTTCCCTTTCCTGCAGCAGAGGTACTGTCTAATAAGTAATTACTGTATACAGTGTGTGTGTGAGTGGGAAGGTACTAGAAATGTCTGTGCTAGATATTCTTCTGCATTCTTTTCATTACCTGATTTGAAATAAAAATTGATCTAACTCTCTCTGCCTCTGACAGCTGTAGGATTTGGAATGGATCCTAACTTACAAATTGATATCATCACAGAACTGGATCTTGTGAATACAACCCTTGGGGTAACACAAGTGTCAGGACTACACAATGCCAGCAAAGCATTTTTATTCCAAGGTAAGAGAAACATCCTCAATTCTCTTATCTCACTTCCATCTGCATGAGCTCATAAGAGCTTTGATGCTTGAGTGATTCCCTGTAATGGTGGTCCTATTTAACTGTTGCTTTCTTTCATTTTTATTTTTTGGAACTAGTTCTTGTTGCTTTCCTGAAATACAGATGTTATTTTGTGTGTGCTGTTGGGTAGTCAAGGTTAGAGATATTTAGAGAATATTTATTTCTAACTGTCAAAGCAGTTCCAAGGGATGAACTCTGTTGTGTTCTTGTGTGATTATACACATGCAGAGGCACACACAACTAAAGCTCTGGAACTATGAGAAAGCATTTAATGTGTTGACACTGATTAGTAACATAGTCTTTCATCGACTTTGTGAAAACTGCTAAAGTGGGAAAATAGAACTGTATTGTATTTAACAGAGTACCAGGGACCGGATAAGTCACTTTGAATTACGATTCTCCCCCCAACCCCCGCCCCCGTTCATTCAAGCATTCTAAGGTGATGTTTGTGAAGTGTTTTAAAATGGTGGTTTTTTTTTTGTATTTTTACTGAGTGAAATTGTGGATGTAGTTTTATCATGTATTTAAGTAGGGTCTAGATTGAGAGATGATGGCCCATGGGGTGGAAGCACCGAGTTGCTACAATATGCTTATTAGGCAAGGAAGACATTTATGTCATTTGAGATTAACATGTGAATTAAAGCATGAGTGGGAACATTTTTATTGTGGAAACTGCCTATGTTTGTTTTTTCTTTACTGTACTTTACTCAGTGTTGAATTGTGCATATTAGTGTCTCACTTTTTCATATCTGTCCTCTATAGCTGTTTTTAGAGGCAAATGATTATGATCTCATTTAGCTTTAGTTCTGGATCTGCAGTGTTAACTGACTTTATTGTAAATAATAAAGGAAGTGTGTCTGTAATCTTAGTTCATTCTTTATCTGGCCAAGGCCAGTTTAGGAGCCAGAGCAGATGTGGTGAGTTGACCCTGGCTGGATGCCAGGCACCCACCAAAGCCTCCCTATCACTCCCCCCTTGCAACTGGTTTCTGAGTTGAGATGAGGACCAGGAGAGATCACTCACCAAGTACAGTCATGGGCAAAACAGACTCAGCATGGGAATATTAACTGAATTTATTGCTAACAAAGTCAGAGCAGGACAATAAGAAGTAAGAACAGACCTTAAAAATGCCTTCCCCCCACTCCTCCCTCCTTCCCAGCTTTACCTCCTCCTGCCACCATCAGTGCAGGGAGACACTGAATGGGGTTATGGTCAGTTCATCACAGGTTTGTTGTGCTGCTGCTCAGGGAGAGGAGTTGTTCCCCTGCTCCATCTGGGCTCCCTCCCACGATAGAACTTCTCCAGCATGAGTCTGTCCCACAGGCAACAGTTCTTCATGGACTGCTGCAATGTGGGTCCCTGTTCCATGGGGTCAGTCCTTCAGGAACAGGCTGCTCCAGTGTGAGTCCCCCACAGGGTCAAGGTTCTACCAGGAAACCGTGGCCAGTGTGGCTTCCTCTCTCCACAGATCCACAGGTCTGGCCAGGACCCTCCTCCAGCATGGGTTTCCCACAGGTTCACAGCCCTCTTTCATGCATCCACCTGCTCTGGTGTGGGCTCCTCCCTGGGCTGCAGCTGGTTCTCTGCTCCCCCATGGACCTCCAGTGCCATGGCTGCTACACCGGGGGCTGCAGGGGAATCTGAGCTCTGGTGCCTGGAGCACCTCCTGCCACTCCTTCACTGACCTTGGTGTCTGCAGAGCTGTTCCTATCACATTCCCACTCCTCTCTTCTCTGTACAGAGTTACATCTGCACAAGAACTTTTGTTTTTCCTTTCTGGAGTATGTTATTCCAGAGGCACTAGTGTCATTCCTGTGTGGCTCAGCCTTGGCCAGTGGTGGGTCCGTCCTGGAGCTGCCTGGCGTTGGCTCTGCTGGACACAGGGAGGCTTCCAGCAGCTTCTCACAGAAGCCATCCCTGCAGCCTCCCGGTTACCAAAAGTTGGCCACGCAAACCCAATACAGACTTGTGGAGACCACCTCAGAATTTATTTCCAGTCTCTTGTGATACAACAAGTAGCATGATTTTCACTGATTTCCAAATTAATGTTCAGAAGAGCAGCATTAATTTATTCATTTAAAGATATCAATTGTTTCTTCTTTCGATATCCTGACTCCAGGTTTGTGTATTATGGACAAAGAATATTAAAGTACAGTCACTTCTCTAAGGGCTGCAGTGGCCCAAACGTATTAATAATTCCTATTGCTATTCCATGCAGCTCATTGCAGCCACACTGGTGAACTGTTGTGGTGAGTTTTCACAGACTGGTGGTCAGAGCTGTAGGGAAGAAGTCTGAGATGTTTTTCAGGAACATGGACTGAGACCATTGATGCTGAAAGTACCTTTGAAAGGTCAATGGAGAAAGATGTTATGGATATTCTATTCTTTTTTCCTTGGAGGAATCCACCTGTAGTTTAGGAACTTAGGACTAGTGTAAAAAAATTTGTATGAAAAGACAAACTGGAAGGTAGATGTTCATGGGAAGCAATAAACAAAAGTTCATTGTATGAAGTGAATAAACAATTTGAAGACTGTAGTTGGGTAAATAAAGCTTTTTTCAGTTCCCACAACAGAAATTCTTTTTGCTCATGCACACAGGAATAGCCTTGTGCTTGGATATCACCTCTAGGGTAAACCTTCCTGGATGGTGGCTCAGGAAAATTATTCTCTTCAGTTAAGCTCATCAGCCCTTGAGCTGGGAGAACACTGAAGACCTTTGCTGTGAGATGGGATGGAAGTCTGAGGCTGCCCTGTTGTCTGCTTCCCTTCTTGTTCGTATCTGTTATTTGTTAAATGTCAGCAGGATGTCAGCAGCTGAATGAATTCCCTTTTACTAACAGAGGTGACTTACTTTATAGCTACAGTCTGGCTGTGTGCCAGGTCCTTTTGCTGGAACCAGGAGATAAAAATTAGAATTAAGTATCTTGCCATACAATAAAACCAATATAGAACTTGGGGCGATGCATGGACAACTGCTATGTCTTAAGTTAGAAGTAAAACTTTCACCCACAGAGACTCCCAAAAAATCCCACAAACTTGGCCAAAATGTCACTTCCAGAGCAGAGCAAAGGCTGAAAGTTAGTGCTTAGCTTCAAAATTCATCCTCTTGGACTAACTGTTCCAGCCTCCAAGATGTGGTCCTGTCAACACAGCTTGCTCTGGTTAGTCCTTCCCAGGTGTGAGTAGCCAGTGTGTTCTGTGCCTCCCTGCACCCCATGCTCCAGGGGAGCACATGTTTCACCTGGCAGGATGATGCTGAACATGGAGCCACGTTAGAAGACCTCTTCCCTAGCAGGCTTTCACTGCTGAGGATTCCCTAGTTTAGGAAATAAGAAGCATTTGTATGTTCTTTGGCACATGGGTTTTCATAGGGGCAGTTTTGCCTGCCGCCTTTGGCAGCAATGTATCAGCGATCTCAGCTTCCATAAAGGCTCCCTGTGGACCATTTTCTGTCTTGTAAGATGTATTTTCTAAAATGGCTGTAATGGAGCTGTTCAAACTGAGGGCATTCTTTTGTGTGTCCCGGCAACTTTATGTCTTTGAGGTAGAAAAATGGTAATTTTTCCCCAGCCCAGACAGTTATGTGTCCAGTGGTAGTGAAAATATGGACGGTTCTATGCAAGATTCCTTTTCTGTGAATTAAATTACTTGAAACAAAAAGCTTTTTAAGTTTTGAGCTTTTTTTTCCTGTCGCATTTAGAGGCAAAAAGAGGAAATGAAGTGGGGTGGTATGAAGACATGCACAAGAGAAAGGGAAACTTATTTTTAATTAGATTTTTGATCAGTGGTGTTAGCTCTCTTACAGTAGGTGTCATACTGCTTGTTACAGAGTTTCTGGGGAGTGATGTCATGATTTAATTTATCCTAGAGAAAATGTAGAAAGACTCTTTTTCCCTGGATAATTTGTGATTTCAGTCTGAGATAATCTCAGTGACGCTGGTGGAGTATTCTGATTTTTTTGATAATGCTAGTAATAACAGCAAAAATCAGATTTCTGTGTGAAGCAGCTTTACAGGCAAAGAAACAAATTCAACTCTGTTGCAAATTGTGTGACAGCATGGTAGAACCAAAACGGCAATTGAGAGATGCGGGTTGCCTTTGGGCAAACAAATCTGTTCCTAATTCAGAAAAGCATAGAAACTTATAATTAAGTGTAGTCAACAGAGTGGTCCTGTTGGGCATGGACTTTGATTATTTCAGCTGGATTTTTGATTGATTGGTTCCATTGTTTGTATGTTTCAGTTTCATTCTCTGTACAATGGGGATGAGAAAATCAAAAAGGCAGTGTAAGTATTGACAGTGTGAATTAGAGGAAATGTAGGTATCTGACTCATTACTGCGATTCAGCAAACAGTCTGATTCTTAAGATCCCTAACATTGTAGTGTCTTTATCATTTATTAATTTGTACACAGAAGAGTGTGGGGAAAATGTCTTTGTGGGCAGGCGGGTTCTGGCATGAAGGGACAAAGGAAGGTGAGTGGAGATTCTTGACTAGAGTGCCCTTGGGAAGTGGGGAACCCAAGATCCTGGTGCCTGACCCACATCTCCTCACCTCCAACCAGGAGTCCAAAGAATTGAAGGAAACAGTTCAGGGGGTGGGTGGGAAATCTACCTCAAAAGGATGTATTGAAAATATTGTTTACCTAATGCCTTACAATAATACCTTACAAACATTGAATGAAAGACATCTGTAAATAGTATCTTACAAACACAAAAAAATGAACAGGATCGGAATCCTAGAACAGGATGACAGTATAAATTTTAGTACATCAAGAAACACTGAGCTATGGCTCCCATGATGGGGCTCAGTCCTGTTCTCTGTTTCACATAGCAGAGAAGCAGGGCTTGTTTTGACCCTGACTTGACAGGATCTTGAGTTCAGTAGCAGAGAAAAGCTCTCATGATAAATAAGGCAAGAGGAGGTGCTTAACTGGCCATCCTGTTTCTAGGTAAACAGCCTAATTTTTAGCCTAGCTGTTTTGTGGTTATCTTAACCAGTCTAACTTTTGTTCTATGCTCAGTTCTCATTGAGGAAGTAAAATTTTATTCCATTTACAACCTGTATGCTATGCCTCTTTCTTCTTAATTCTTGTAACAGAGAATTTACTTACAAAACAGTTCTCCCCCAGAAGTATTTTAAGGCTTTTCTGTTTCCTTTCCTAGCAATCTGGCAGCAGTTTTCAATTTGGCCTTTGAATTAGGATTGGTCTTTTTACTATGTTTACTATGTTTAGCACTCAGTAAAAGAAACCACCAACTGTTAAAAGTCAAAGATATATAGTCCTTTCTTCCCTGACGGCTTCTTGACTCGTGTTAAAAAACCAGTGGGTTTGTAAGAGAAAAACCTGGCCCCGAGCTCCTGTAGCCCAGAGTTCAGTCATGTTCCTTATTCCCACTTTGTACTAGTTACTGCCGAGTTCTCTTCTGTGCAGTCATGGCTCCAGCAGGAAAGGTGAAAGAATAACAAGTATCTTAAAGCACAGAGAAACCCAATGTTTTTGTGAGAAAGAGTGAAACTTGTTGAGTTCCTGAAACTAAAGGACTGTCCTGCTTCAGGCCAAAGAGAGATCAAAGCCACAGTCCTAAGGTGGATAGAGGCCTCCCAGAAGACTCTCTTGAGCTTCCAGGTGAAATGCAACCTTCTCAGTTGGTGTTTTCTTCAGTGTTTTAGGAATCCTGACTTTTTCAAGACTTAATTCCTCACTTCAAGAGTAGCAGGGTTTCCAGATCCCACTCCAGGAGTCAGTCCCAGAAGTCAGGTTTCGCAGTGCCAGACTGAAAGAGGTTTGATTGTTGGTGAGCTTTGCTGTGCTTTGAGATCAGTGGGTAAGGACAACTGCGTAAGCTGATCTTGTCATCAGGAGTGGGCACATACCCTTTATATCAGGAACTCTGGCTCTGCTTCTGGGACAGTCTTCAGGACACACTTAGGCCCTGGTGATGTGTTTGGGGTAGTAGGTCAGTAAATTCAGAGCCCAGGTGAGTGGTCTGTTGCCTTTGTTCATCCGTGTGTGAACATCTCAGCTGAGTCTCAGTCACCTGTGTGCTACGGTCGAGGTTTTAATCCACTTCAAGTGTTAAGCTGAGTTGTGCCAGCATAAGGTGCAAGATATTTTAGCTGCAGAGCTCAGAAAAGAGCCAGGGACTGAATGAGAAGGAGCAGATAAGGGCTCAGGGAGGAAACATATGATTACTCTTCCTGGGGTGGGTGGTGGGAGGTCTGCAGTGAGTAGGAGAGATAAACTTTAATTTTAGAGTTCAGGCGTTAGTCCTTCTTTACATGAGATAATGAGACAAGAGTCATTGCTTTCTGTGGGATCTCTCCAGCTATGTTTATAGCAAATAGTAAGTATCAGCAGTGTCATTTTTACAGAGCAGAAATCTTGTGGTAGCAGAAAAATGAGGAAGTCGCAACATAAATTGCTGGAAATCTTAGGTCTGCCTTCAGCAGTCATAGAATAGAGTAGCTCTAGTATCTTTTCCCTGCCCGGTGGTATGTGAGTATCCCATCTTGCTGGGATGCTGGGGGTTTTGGGGGAGAGCCTCTGGGCACACCTCCTGAGGCTGCCAGTGCCTCACTGCTCCCCACTCTTTGGGACAGTTCCTTCTACAATGCCCTCTCCCTGAGGTGCTGCCAGCCAGGGGACAAGGCTGTTCCCTGAGGTGGGGCTGTGGGAACTGGCCAGAACCAGCAGCACCTCCCCTCACAGGGGAGCCCTGCGCCTCACCACACTGCACAGGCTTCTCTTCCGGGAAACTCTGCAAGCTCCTTGAACTTGTGAGCTTTGCTTTTATTTTTTAAAGGTCAGAGCGAGATATTTTGCCTGTGTTGTGTCATGCTGTGTAGCTTGTTCTGGTTCTCACAAGGGCAGGTGAATTTGGGGTTTTAGCCCTTGTTGCCTGAGGAATGTCTGTCCCAGGTTCCTGGAGACTCGTGAGGGAGATAAAAAGATAAAAAGCCTTTGTAAGTCTCAGTAAAAACAGCACTGACACCTGAGGTGTGTGTCAGCCTCTTGCCCCCATTGTGTGCTAACATTCAGTGCTAAATTTTGACTGTTCTTTTTTTTTTTTTCCACTGAGAAATCCCTTCCGAGATCCCCCTCTTACCAGGGCATGGCAGAACTGCTGTGTACTCAAAGGTAATCTGCTTTCAGGGCTTGGTGGCTCCAAAGGCAACCATGGGCACCTCTGCTCGCCTGCAGTGGTGGCAGCGTGGAGATGGCAGGGTCCAGGCCAGTGTGTGTGTCTGTCCCTGCTGTGGAGGTTTGTGGGGTTGCGAGAAACAACATCCCATCCCTTGGAGAGCGAGCTCCGCACTCCATCCTTGGAGATGTCCCCCAGCTTTTCCGGGCTCCAGCCTGGCCCTTAGGAGCTGTGGCAGCTGTCCACCATCCTGGAGTGTTACCAGAGAGTTCTCTCAGGGCTGTTAGCCCTTTGTGAGAGCTGCTCTGTAAGGCACTGCTGAGGTCAGAATTTAAATAGGATCCCAACAGCTGGGCTGGCTGCACCCAGGAGGACGGAGGAAATTGGGACTTCCCTGATGAAGATGGTTTCTGGGCTTGTGTCCATCAGCAGGTCTTGATCTCTTTTTGTGATCTTGAGTGCTTGTCCTGATTTCCCCCCTTCCCTCTCAACCTCTGTAAAAGCTGGAAATGAGAGGGAAATAAAGGTGGAGGTTTAGGGGCAAGGACTGAGAGTGTAAATGGCAATGGTGAATGGGCTCCCCTGGGAGTGACACAGGCTGGTGCTGGGCAAGATGAACTGAGACAGGCAGGGCAAGGAAACAGCCTCAGATGGGCATGGGGAGGGGAGAGGAGAGGAGAGAACAAGCTGTGTTGAGGACCTAGAGGCCAAGGAGGAGGCAGGTGACGGCCAGGCAGGGAAGCTGTGACAAGGAGTCTGACTTGCTGGGGGAGTGAGGTGCAGGGATGAAGAGCACGATAAGGGGAGGTGAGGGTAGGGGCTGGGAGAAGCAGCCTGGAGAGAGAGGCACAGGGCTGTGGCCTGGGTGGGAAGCCCAGGGACTGCAGTCCTGGGGTAGGACTGGGTAAAGGTTTGCTTATGGCAGAGGCAGCATAATAGGGAAAAGCACTGGAAGTTCAGATTTGGAATTGCTATAAAGTACTCATGGTATGTGGTTGTATTTAACAAATGTTTTTGGAGGATGAAACTTGGATAATGTGAAGGTTTTTATTAGCTATTTAGAACCTTCATTTTGCTGTGCTTTGGTTGTTCACCTGTAAAGCTGAGGTACTAATGCCCTCTTCTCTAACAATTGTGGTGTGAAGGCTTCATTAATATTTGTAGAGGACTATGCTGGAATAATTAACGTGGTCATGGTGCATTCTGCCTTCAGAGAAAGATTGGAATATGGCAGATTTACTGTTCAAGGTGAGCCTTGAACAATAAAAATAAAGCAAAACTCAAGAGCCTTGTTTGTTAAATAGTTTTGTTCTTTCCTTTGTGCACTGGCTGTAAGACAGGAGCCCTCTGGAAAGAGGTGTGTGATCCTGTAATTAAGAAAAACTTTGAAATCTGCTTTGGAATCTGCATCCTCAGAGGGTTGAACAAGGTTTGCCTGTGATACTTAAATTCTAACATCTGCCTACACTTATAAATTATATATATTTTTTTTTTTTTTAGTTTAGCTAATTTTTGATGTGTTTTGTATACACAAATAAATTTTTTTTTGCAGTGAAGAAGTCTGTGTGGTTTTTTCCTTTGCAAAACTGACCATTTTCAGAACAGAGAAATGATCTGGAATTAAATACAATGAACTAGGAGGGGATGAATGAGGTGAGTCATCTTCAGTGGAGAAAATTAAAGATCACCTGGGACATAATTATTAAACAATGCTTTGAGGCTTTGAAGATACATAAACTATTGTTAACTTTGCCAGTTCCCAGAGGTAGTTTTTAAAATACTCATATATACCCATCCTGTCTTGGCTGTTTCTTGTTTAGTGTTTGAATTATGTTAGATTCCTCTCTAGGAGTAAAATTTATCCAGCATATTGGTATGAAGGTATTACATGTAAGTCATTGCAGAGTTTCTTTCTCCATACTGTCTTTTTAAAACACCCCTATCTCCCCTTCCAAGTACATGTAGACTAAAATAGAACTCTAGTCACATTAAAGAACAGTGACCAATTTCTACTTTCCTTTTTTTTTTCTCCCCCATTCTGAATGCTGTCACGCTGCCTTCTGTTACTTGACATTTTTTGGATTTCCCATCATGTCTGTAATGATTAGGAAAGAATTCTGAGCACACATTGCCTCTGTCCCTGACAGTTATTTTTGCTTTCCTGGGAGACAATAATTGTGCTACTTGTCTATCTTCATTTGCCATGAGTGTAAGTACAGAGGGGAAGTGGGATAAGCACTTGAGTACTTTTGTAGTATTCTAAAAACCTTCAATGCTTCTGGCAACCTGTTGACAAAGTCCTGTCATGAAGATAAGCAGAAAGAAAAGAAAGTTCTCTGCTCTTCAGTGGGCTGAGGGGGGGGATGCAGAAATTAGTTTCTGATACTGCTACTAAGTGTTGTGTTCCATACCATGTGAGCATCTAGTTCCTTACAATAACATAATTCAACTTAAATAAAAGTAAGAATAACAATTTGAGTTTCTTGTATCATCATCAAAACGGAAACACAACAAAAATTGTCTTTTTCCTGCAAAGATTTTTGCAAATGGATATTCTTAAGTCATACCATACTGCAGGTAGTCAGGTTTTATTAACTACTTGTTTGGTAAACAAGTATTAAACTGGAGTAAGAATACTGTTCCATGGCATCTTGTCAGACAGGCTGCTCAGAGCCCTGGGAGGTTGAGGGTGAAGCAGAGTTGATACCTGAGTTGTGCTACCTTGAGGCAAATCCCTCTTGAGTATCCCTGGGTAGGGGATCCTGCTCAATCTCAGGGCAAGTCCCTGCACCTGATATTGCCGGTCTGCATTGCTGGACAGATGCTGGGTTAACAGAGAACAGAATTGGGGCATTAGTGTGCACTGCTGAGTTAAAACTGCTGGAAAGGCAGAAAGAAGGGAAAAACACTGCTCAAGGATTGGGCTCTCACTGTAGGCAATGGAACAAGACGGTCCATTATGGTGGATTTTGACCCCAAGAGTGACCTCTTAATTTTTAAACCAGTTTTAGTAGAAATTTGTTAATATCCATTTGAGAAGAATATTTACACTTGGCCTACTTCATGAAATTACTTCTAAACAGAACTACATTTTTTGCCTGAAAGGAAGTGGTGTTACCTGAGTTATTATCACAGGAATTTAAACACATGTAATGATGTTTGGTTTTATTATTTTTTAAGATTTTGTACCTTTTTAAAAGTACACAAACACAGGTATAACCAGACCTAATATAAGAGCCAGGCGTGGACCATTTCCTGTGGTGAAAACCCCTGCTGTCCTGAACTATCTATCAAGAATAAAAATTAGATGCTACTTGAGACCTCAACCTACTTCTTCTATGCCAAATTCTAGATTAGTCCTGCCACCTGTGGTGTAGGTGTATAAATGACAAAAGGGGGATATTTTTTCCCCTTATTTTTCATTTTTGCCACATAAATGGTATGAAGAGTTCATGTCATACTGTGCTGGTTTATAGCATTATGTCATGTGGTTGCCTTGCCTTTTGTGGCTTATTCAGTGATACAAAGCACAGAATATTACATATTTTTTTTTAAAAGAAAGGAAAATAGAAGAATTCATTTAGGCACCTGATGTCCACTATAACATTGAGTGAAATCCTTAGTTGTGTAGGTTGCATACCTGCTAAACCAACAAAGTTGGTTCTGACATCAAGGATCTGTGAATCACCATTTTGGAGCAATCAGAACTGATTTTGCTTCCTAAAAATCTCTCATTACAGTCCTTCTCTCCCCCATCCTCCCTCCTTTATGGTAGCATTTCTTACATAGTTACAGCTGAGATTGCTGTGCATCCTCTGTGCTATAAATAGGAAAAATAGTATAAGATCACTACAGCTGCAGGGATTATTTTAGAGTCTGTCTTCCCCTTGCACATATGAGTGACTCCTCCCTCTGAAGCTGAGTTTTCCATTTGGCATCAGTGGGAACAGACACTTCTAAAGCAGTTAAATTTGTGTTGTAAAGCTTAGTTCTGTGTTGTGTAGCTCCCTTCTTTTATTGTTCTTTTCATTTTTTGAAAATCTTTTGTAAACTGGAACATAGAGATATTCTGAGCGCGAAACACGTATAAAACTGGATCTTGGAGCTTAAATACTCATTGCTTCTATGATGAAAGACTGTCTACAGATGGCATTCAGACCTGCCTCTGCTTTTCTCTCTCCACTTTGGCTCATTTTGAATAATAATGTTGAAATTTTAAAGCCTCTTCTTGGGGACTGGGGAAAATAACAAAAGCCAAGATGTGTGGAAGGAGAGTGGGGTTTGTGTGTGTCGTGATTTTTCTTGGTTTGTGGAGGTCTCTATGGATGTTCATCGTGCTGTTTGGAAAATGAAGTAGCACAGCCTTAAAGCATGATATTTGTAGAATAATTTGGTAAATGCTAGTGATTTGGTAACCGTGTATTGCAGCACTTATCCCAAGTCTTCAAGGGAGTCTGCTGACAAGTTGTGGTAGGAGGACTCTGTATTAGTTACAGTGATCTTGTTAGGGAAATGGTGGAAGTAATTTAGATTTACTTCATCGTAACTAATTATGAAGTCAGAACAGAAATATGTTTCTCTTTTATGGTAGTATTGCCCACATATTTAAGTCATGTCCTCTGCTTTAGCTTTTTGTTCTCTGATACTGGCACTGCTTTTAATGTTTTTTGATGTCTTGAGAGTACCAGCTTTCAGATAGGATATTCTGCCTTTCTAGCTTCATGCCAGCCTAATGGTTTTAAAATTTAAAAAAAAAGTAAACATTATTGCTGGTGTTACTGCTAACAGCAAGAAATGCAAAAAGGGACACACACACACACACATGTGGCAGTTCTATTTAAATAAAAGCTTATTTTCAGAAACAAAGGCTTATGGAGAAAAAGGGAGCTCTTAGTACCCCAAGCACGTTTGCTGTTACGGATGAACCCACAGCAATGGATGCTATCAAAGTTGTCATATTTTATTCATGAGTTGTGGTATGCTTAGGTGAAATAAGAAAAGCAATGCTCCAAATCATAATTATGGTGTAAAAAGATAAAACAGTTATTATTGTGACATTTTAAAAAAATATCTTAAATCTATCAAATAATTAATATAAAACTTGTAGGGAATGGCTAAGTATGTTAGCTCTCTCTATGGGTCTTTATTGGAGGTGTTGTGAAGCACTTCACCAATAGCATTTATACTTATTTTGGGAGAAAGTATAAATATGTGCTTATATATGTTCCAAGAAACAAAGACAACTAGAATATTGAATATAAACATAAAGAGGTTGACAGCAGAAATTATACTTCAATAGGGAAGGGCTCTGACAAATGTATTATGCCTCATGCTATTATCATGCAGTTAATAAATAAAACAGACAACCGGGATTTAATTTGCTTTAGCAATAACATGGAAGTGATTTTTTTCCTCAGGGAAAGAAAACAGAAGAGAAAATTAGTTCATGAAACACATATTGTTTAATGCTTATATAAATCATATCTAGAGGAAAAAAAAGAAAGATTTTAGTAATCCATGAACTAAATGCTTTAAAGTAATTAAAAAATTTAGACTGTCAAGTTGTTGGGAGTTTTTGAACTAAGAGAACACTTCAGCATATGCTTACTTTGAACTTTATGGATAATTTCATTGCCTTTAGTTGGATTATTCATGTGATAAAATGACTGGAAATTAAAACTTTTGTGTAGGTGTAGCCAGCTCTGTGAGCTGCATTAGGCACAATAACCTCTCTCTGCAAGTGAACAAACAGAGTCAGAGATTTCAGTTTTGCTGAAACTTCCCTGTTAATGAACTATTTAAAGGGTTTTTTGATTTACACATTTAAGAATCCAGGTTTTCACCAGGGAGGCAGATTCTGATTTCTGTGTGTCCTTGCTGAAGTTGGGCTGGGATTTTCAACACAGTCAAAGTAATTCAGACATTCAGCTTCTCTCCTGCTTCAGTGGGATCTGGTATTTAAAATTTCTTTGAAATGCGTTACTTGTTGACTGTATCTGTCATATTGATGTTGAGCTGAGGAATCCTAAAGCACTTCAGAAGTACTTGTGATTCATATTCATTTTTAATACTGTTGCCATAAAGTATGAGCATTATTTATTATTACCTGGAAGAAGGAAGAGTGCTAAGTGAGAAATCAGAATTATTTCATATTGCTTAAAAATGTAAATGGATCAGTCTCTCTGCATGCTCTATTGAGAAAGCTTATATTATATTTCTAGATTACAAACACACTAAGAGTTATAGTGGGAGGAGATAAGTCCAAACCTATAATTTGTAGTTATTTGTAAAACCTGGCTTCTGTGTCTGATTTTTGGCTCTAGGTGCTCCTCACCTTCTGGTATCACCTTAAGTTTCCCTTAAGCAAATGCAGCCGAAGAACATGTTTTGTCAAGCTCAGTATCTATTATAATTTTTTAAAACTAATTTCTAATAATTTTTTTGTGTCTGTGACATTGAGTATACCTGAAAATGTTTTGTAGAAGGGGAGGAATGAAATTGTTTAGCCTGCTTTTGCATGGAGCTGTGTTTTTGAGTGGCTCATTACTTTGTGTGACATTAGCATTTAATATGCTCTTGAAAGAGATCCCCGAAGTGGACACTACTCCTGCTAAACAGCACATTGGGAATGAGCCTTAGCAGCTGCTTTTTCCCAATGTTGTGTGCGTTGCCACTGGCCCTGTTCAAAGTGTTGCTGGGATAGTCCGTGTTCTTTCTGTTAAAATGTTGTTATTTTCCAAATTTACAAATAGCAGTCTTTATAGGCACAGTGGTGTGATACCTTATCTAATGTAGGTAAACAGTGGAAAAGATGATATAATCAGTGACTCCTGAACGAATTAACTAACTACACATGTAATTTGATTAACTCACATGATTTAAGAGCAGATTATGTGCTTTTAGTGGTAGTGAACTTCTGGAGCATTTCAATGAAGCATTTAATTTAAGGGATCAACCATTTGTAAATAGTCTTGATTTCAGCGTGAATCCCTTGAGGAAACAACAGAGCCTACTTGTGAAGACGAGCTCAGCAGCCACTTAAAATATTTGGAAAAAGTTCAAGTGGCTTCCAGTAGTAACAGGTGATGTGCAGCCTCAGCCAGGCGATCACTGTTGATCTCACCAGCTTGTTCCAAAGCCATTTGGCTTACTACAGTTTCCTGATTGTGCTCCATAATGGCCAAATGGTTTGATGGCACTGCCAGTCGCTGAGCTGTGAACGTACCCAGGCTGCTGCCCATCCTTCTGCTGCTGCAGGGGTGACTGCAGCACTTTCCTTGGTCATTCTGTCCATGTGGGTGGCAAAGACAAGGAAGGGCCCTGGAGGGAGGAAACCCACATGATTTTTTTCCATATAGGCTATGCTACAGCTTTCTGCCACTTCAGACACCTTTTGCTGGCTGGAGAAGCAGAGGTGGCTGCCTTCCCTCTTGTATTCATTTCCAAGTCTTGTGCAGTATCTGCTGCTCTGCTCCAGAGTTCTCAGTTTCCAGGGTTGGGTTTGAAATGCTGGTAAAGCAAACAAAGGACTTAGACTCTCTGACAGCTACTTAATTAGCATGAGTGTGGTCATTCTAGCTGGTGCTCAAGTCAAGCCAATTTTCAAGAAGTGAAGAGTCTGACATTAAGCCACTAAATCAGCTAAATTATTGGTTGAGGAGAAACTGTGATTTGATAAGTATTCTCTGTTTGATTTTGTCAGTGACTCAAAGTTCTCCTGCCCTTGGCATCTGGCATTTTAGGACTGGGTTTGCAATATCGTCCTGAGGGGATTAAAAAAAATAAAATATTTTAAATGGTAGATTAATTTTGTTAGGAGAAAGCTATTTGTGAACTAGTTTACAAACATGTTTATCAAAATGACAGCAATATGAGCATGTATAGCCAGGGTAGTTTTGCATCATGCAAAAGGACAGTTTACATTGAATTACACTATTTTTCCACCTTCTCTAGAGCAACTGCTTTTGCTGTATAGTCATGGGAACTTACCTTTGTGACATTAGCTGTTCACCCTGGTAATTGCTCCATCCTCTAATTTAATGAAAACCCATTAAACCGAAACAATAATTAAAATGAGACATCATCTCCGTAGGAGGCTTGCATATTAAAATCACCAAGCATTTCACTGCAGACGGATCTTATTCTTGAGAAACAGTGTTTGGAGCAACATGTAAAAAGTGATTTACAATGAATAATCATAATTTAGAAAGCTGTGCTGTTGAACATGATTTCCTACTGTTTACTACTGACTCTGAGCAGATCTAGCAAGGCAAAAGCATTTACCATGTCTTTTTGTGCCCATGAGAATACACAGAAGCAGAGATGTGCTTGAGAGAAAACATCATGCTCTCTTTGGTCCTCCCTGCTAGAATAGTTTTTAAGGGAAGGGTGAGTGTTTTGACCCCTCTCTCTGGGTTGCTGGTGGGTAGTACAGGTGGTCCTGGTCCTCACTGTTACAAAGTATTTTTATTTTCTTTGCATATAAAGAGAAATTACAGTTTAAAGTAAAAAAGAAAAAATTGGTGTTATCTGCAGGTAATCACATTTTGCCTTTGCTGGGTGGGGAGGGTCCCTGAAGCACTTCTGTGCTTGGCAGTGAAATGATTCTTTCTGGAGAAGACCCCCAAGGTTAGTGTTAACATCCTTCTGGGGACTTTTGGATCTGTTTGTGGCTTGTGTGGATGGAGGAATGCTCTTAGAAGAGTGGGAGTGGGCATCTATCACCAGTGGTGTTTTGGGATGTGTTTTTTGTTTGGGGGTTGGTTGTTTGGTTTTGTTGGTGTTTGTTTGTTTTTAACCAGTTCTTCAAAAGATGTTTTGTGGGACCAATGTGCAGAAGAGGAGTTGATGCACTGGCTCCCACTTGAACTCAGAGGCTTTGGTGAAGCACCTGCCTTCAGTGAACAAGAAGGGTTTTGTGATGCTGTTGTGCGTTTTCATCCTCAGCACTGTTAGGAGCTGTCTACATTGACAGTTGCTAGTTTTGCATCCTCCTCCTAATCTCAGTTTCATTTTTGAAAAGCTGATGACTTAAAGTAGGGCACTGGGGTGATTTTTTTCCCTTTGTTTTGCTTTTTAAGTATAGATTTTGGTTTTATTGGATTTTGCCCATAGCAAGGTAAAAGCCAATATGCTGTAATATTCAGTTCTTTAATTGCTGTGGCTTAAATCCAGATTCTCTGTTGCAGAGTTAATTTCTACTTGCTTGCCCAGAGTGACTGTTCAAAGGTTCTCCTGAAAGCATGTTGAAGCAAATAGCTTTAAGATGATTGAAGTTACCAATAAAGCAGTGTGTTCTGCAATATGTTCTTTGCCAAAGGAAGTAAAAGGTATTCAAGTAGGCCAGTGAACGATAAAATGTATCAGTTGCTTTAGAAAATGAGTTGATTCAGAACTGAATTTTAGTATTTTTCTCTAATGGGGGCATCTATTAAAGAAAAATTATTTCCCAGATGGATTGAGATTCAGCTTTTAACAACTGCTGCACAATTTTCATCACTTAAAATTCCAGCCCAAATGCTCATGTATTTCCCTTTGTACCATTGTCGTCACTGTTAAAATAAGTTTGGCAAGACCTTTGCCTTCTTTCCTTTTCCTTCTCCAACTCATTTTGTCTGCTTCTGTGTGGTGGTAATTTTCTTATGTTGTTCCTAATGGAGCTGATGCCAGCTTCTCCCTTTTTCTTATCTGGGGCCTCCTGATACATTCTCGGTTACAAATGGCAAAAGCCTGAGGTTTTAATTTTTAGTTGCTGGAGCTGGTGATGGATAGAGCACTGAATCCACACAGGAAGATGGGACTTGAGGGCCTAAATCAGGTTGGGTAAGGACTGCTGCTAATCCTGAGTTATTACACCTAATTCCATCTGCATGTAGGGTTTGTGTGTACCAAAGTACCTGTACATTTCCTACATGTGAGGTGAAGCTTGGCCTGGCATTGCTGGCTGCTAAGCAGCATTGCCATTCATTTGGACTGGTTTTGTGATGCAGTGAAAACACATCTGTGCTAAAATAAACAATTGAGATTTATTTTGAGGGTGCTGATAGTGAGTATTGTGAGTAGTTGTGGTTGTGGGTAGAATTTCTCTAGGTGGCTGAGGGTACAAGAGCTGCAGCTGGGCAGGGTGCTGAGGTCTTCTCTGCAGAGTCTGGCCACGGTTGTACTGCGGGCTCTGAGCCCTGTGTGGGTGTAGCCCGGGGTGCTGCTTCCTCTTGTAGCTCTTTTGGGCTTGGTAGGGCTGTGCTGGTCAGGGACTGAATGGGCTCACATGGGACAAGGCATCCAAGAGAAGGCAAGGTGGTAGTGGTTGGTATCCCTGGGAGTGGGGGAGATGGTGCCAGGCAGGGGGATGTGGGATGGTACTGACTAAATGGATAGGGTTGTTTGTTGTTGATGCTCTGAGATGATTTGTGTCTCTTGGACCTTCAAATAACTGAGTATGCTTGCTTTCTTTCCTTGTTTAATTTTAGAAAGACTCTGGTATGTTTTAGAAAACCCTCCAGACAGTCAGTATTTCAAATTAAGAAAATATAATCACATAGAAGGACATATGAAAGTCATAACTGTGTTTGTTTATTTATTTTGCTGAGATTGCATTATCATTCAAGCATGAAGCGATGTTTCACTGAAGATTGCTGTATAAACCTATATTGTTCTATATTATGTAGGAAATACGACATTTCATTACAAGCAGACAGTTATTTTTATAGAGAGCATAAAAAGTATTTTGCCTTTCAGGCACCTGTGGTGAGGGGGTGTATGTATTCTCAATTTTTCTTCTTTTTTTGAAGTGTGAAAATCAACCTGAAAATAGAAAGCTCTTATTCTAAATGGATCGTACTCCCAGTTCATTTGTATGGTATTTTCTGCAGAAATCAAGCAAAACACAGAGATGATGTTCCCAGGGATGGTGTGGTGTGAGGAGGGACACTGAGAGGAGGGGCAGGGCAGGGCAGGGCTGTCCCCTGGGGGCAGGAGTTGGGTGAGGCAGTGGTGGCTGGGCCACGCCTGTTGGGGTTCCTTCCTAGCATTTGGGTCCCAGGTTGGAAGCCCAGGTTTTGCTCAGCACCCCTGTCACATGCCCTCTGGATCCTCTCCAGCCTTGGTGGGATTCTCAGATGACAAGTCCCAGTTTCAGGATATCAAGTTCCATTTGCTGCCTCACTGCGGAGTTACTGGGAAAGTCCCCTTGTAGTTTTTGACACTGAAAATCACCATTTCTGTGGACACTTCTGCACCTGCAAGTAAATTTGTCACCTGGCTTGCAGTAGGGGTGTTCCAAGGCACTGGTGAGGAGTGGCACTCCTCCAAATAAATACCACTGTACTTAGAAGTGCCTGGATTTCTAAAAGACTGGTTATATAACTTCCTTTGTGCCAGTTATACCAGCCCAGTGTTGCAAAGCAGTGTGTAAATGCTGTGTGTTATCTAGTAGTTTGAACCCAAGACTCTGAAATTTCAGAATCTTTGGATCTTACTCCTTTTAATCAGTGGAGAACAAATATCACCATTGCATGTGGTTTTGGGGTACTCATGATTATGAAGAGGTGGTAGAGTATAGCACAATATTTCAAATTATGCTTCTAACTGAAGTAGGCAGTGAGTTGATTAACCACTCATGATTCTGACCAAGGAGCCCTGTAGTTTTGTATAAGATTTGATGAACATAGAAATAAAATTTACACAAATTTTATATTTGGTGGGATGTGACTTTATATGTTGTTCTTCTTATAATGAGAAAATGTACTTTGCAAGACTTGACTGGAGTTTTAACATAGATGTTCCACTGACAGCACTGCCTGTGCTTTCATGTGAAAGAATTTTTGAAAACTTCAAGTCATATTTTATTTCTGGTAATTGTGAAATCTTTAAGAAAAAATACAAAATTTTGTAAGATATGAAGGTTCTTAACCTTCAAACAGTGATCATTATCTTCATCTGTCAGACTAGGGACATTTCGTCTCTGAGTTTTACTTATACTTTGCAACTTAGTACCAGTGGCTTGTCTGTCTGTAGATGGCAAACTGGATATTGAAGAGGTTATGGGTGTATGGGATACATAGTTTTGTGTCTCCTGCACCAGCTTTTTAAAAAGAAACTACACAGTATTTATGACCAGTAATAACACCTGCTAGGTGAAGATAATGATACAGATAACAAAATCTAATAGATAAAGACAAAATCTGGTCTTCTGTGCTGGATTGTTTATTCTTCCATTCTGCTATATGGTGGCAGTGGAAACACTTTTTGTTCTTTGAAACTTTATCCTCTATTATGATAGAAGTGGTGTTGGACAGACAAATAATTTGTTCCTGTGAAGTGGGCACTATATTTATTCATCAGAGGAATTTGAGCCTCTGGCAAAGATTTTTAAATGACTAAGTGATTTTTGATGTCTAATCTGCAGTACTTTTCAGAGGTGAGCCTCTCAGAGTGCAAGTGTGTTACGGATTCTGAGTGTGTGAACTCATTTGAAGGGCCTAAAGCTGCAAAGAAAAACTTGAGTCACCCAATTACAAAACACGCTTGAATACTTTTTCCTTTGAGTTTGGTTTCAGTCCATGGCATTCCCTCAGTAGCTGAGTGTCTGAGGTTTTAGGTTGTTTTCTAAGCCAGCCTTTCCTCTTTCTGTCTGCAAAGCCTCTTTTAATGACACAATGGGGTCTTTTTTAGTTTGTGGTTTGTTTTTTGTTTGTTTGTTTGTTTGTTTTTTATTTTTGTTGTTTTTGTTTTTGTGGTTTTTTTCCCTGCAGTGAAATTTTGAATTGTAAATCTCATCACTCCTTTGTGTGTTACATCATGCATGCTGGGCCGGATTCTCAGGATTCAGCTGAGATTTGTGCCAGCATTTTTGGCTTCAAAGTAAACCTTTGGAAAGGAAGCACATGGAGTTTTATAATTGGTTGTGACATCCAGGAACGGCAAGTGGCTCAGGTCTTGCAAATGTGTGACAAAGGCCCAGCATGAGAGACACGGCAAGGGGCAGGAAGGTGAAATGTCCTGATTTCTGCCTTTTTGTTGTTAATTGTCTTCCATAGCGACAAGGTATAGCAAAGTAAAAGGGTGGGTTAAAAATGAATGTGGTGAGAGACAATGCATTTGAATCTCAGAAGATCAGATATGAGAAGGCATGATGCTGCTTGGACATCAGCAGGATTAGTGAGACTGAAATGTTTCTGGATCTGCCTGGTCAGGCTGTGGTTTAATAAATATTGTATGAGCTGTCACACTTTGCTTGTTTAAACTGAGAAATCCCTGGAACGGCAGTGGATTGCAAGCGTGTCTTGTATTTATTTCTCAGGCAGGAGCACAGCCGTATAGCATTATTAGCAATAATACATCTCTGCCTTACACTGTGCCAGGACAGGCTCCCTGTGATGTACGATGGAGAGGTGGAAACGGAGTCAGTGGTGAAAACTGAAATTGGAGCTGAGTGAATTGTGTTGGGAGAGGCAGTGCCTGAGATTTTTCAGAATTTAGGAGCCTATTTATCTGCCTGCAACACACCTTATTTACAACAACTTAATCTGCCCGCAGCAGACACAAATGCCTCAGCACCCCGTCAAAAAATCCATCAGAAAAACAGTAGCTGACCAGTTGTGATCTTGCCCAAGTGACAAGTGGGTATGCTGACAGGGATGGCATTTGGGGTTTTTCATTGAAAAAATGCAGTGGTGGACCCTGGTAAATGACTCTCAAAAATGAAAAATATTCCAGTGAAAATGAAAAATGTAATCTAAGTCTTTCTTACTTAGCATTTTTTACTGTACTGTTATTTCCCTTTTTCTTTTTTTTTTCTTTTTAAAATAAAATTCTTAGATATAGAAAGAGAAATCCATGCAGCACCCCATGTGAGCGAGAAGTTAATTCAGCTCTTCAGGAATAAAAGTGAGTTCACGTTTCTGGCCACTCTGCAACAAAAGGCATCGACTTCTGGAGTTATACTCTCCATCCGAGAGTTAGAGCACAGGTAAGAGGAAATTATTTCTCTCTTATAGCAGTAGCAACATAAAAGATCCTGAGCACTCAGGGGTCTGTTTGGACAGTGTGTTGAAATGGTAGATGTAAAATCTGACATGTAAGTTAGAGCCTTTCTTCATAGTTTGCAATGTGCTACTTTTTCCTATTTGCTTTTTGTTATAGCAGGAATTCATTATTTATGTATCCTGGCCTGTAAAATAACTTAGAGAAAGATCAAAGCCAATGTAGTATAGATGCTTTGGAAGTTACAAACCTTGTAATGCAGTTTTCCTGACTAGTTTCTCATACGTGCTTTGGAGTTTGCTTTTTCATGAAAGGTAAACTTGCATGTGTTTCTTGCTTCACTGTTTTATAACATTATGAAAGAAAATGTTTTCTTTAAGATTCAGCAATTAAGCAATTAGGTTACTTGTGTTTACATATGATACTGTGTATGTTTTCTTTCCAATATAATACATTATATTTCTATTTCATGTGTGTCATTTTTTCCCTTTTTTTCTAGTTGTCAGTGTAGGAGGAAAAAGAGAGGTCTCTTTGACTAGCTGTTATAGTGGCAGACATCTGTTTGTTTAAAAAAAAAAAAAATAGTTGATATTATGGTCCATAATACAACTCCAATGATGTTTTCATGTTTCAAAGTGTGTGTTGCATCAAATAGCCTCCTACTTGTAATTTTGTCTTGAAGGACCTTTGTGTCTAGTCTGATGCAAAAAAGACTAGTTCTAGTCTTTTCTGTTGTAATACAAGTAATAGGGCATTCTTTGGTTGGTCCCCTTTCAAATCTAATAGCAGTCATTCTGCAGCACTTTTTTATGAAGAAAAAAATCCTATTGGTATTTGTCTTAATCATGTGCATGATACTCAACTGTTAGCTCAATTTCTTACCTTTTGTTGAGAAAGTATATGAAGGAGAAGGCAGTGGCTTCATTATGACCAAATGGTCAATGATGGCTTTTGTCAGTGCACAGCAGAGATGTCCAGAGGAGGACAGTTAAGGGGAGGGCTCTGTTTTCCTGTTCTAACATCATACTTCTCTGTCACCTCTACTTTCTTACTAATTTTTCTTTTACTTTATTCCTTCTTGTTTGTTTAGGCCATTGTCTCAGTCTAGAAGAATATTGTACATTACAGAGGGATCCCTCTCTCCATCTCTTCCTGTTTTCTTACTCTGTCATTCCTTTTGTCATTACTTTCAATTCCTCCATGCTCTTCCAGGTCATTGTAGTTCTCTGAAGTCATGGTTAACAGGATCAATTTGCCACGTTAAGTGTTTGTTTATTTATTTATTTCTTTGAGAAAGGGGATGTTGAGGACAGCCGTTGAACAAACATGCCTGCACTTGGCAAAATCCAAGGTCAAACTAGACAGGCAGTGATGATGATACAATGCAAGGCACATGGATTTTTAGATATGGCATCTACTGAATGCAGCTACTCAAGTCCTCTATCTTGACAGGCAGGGGCTTGTAGAGAGATGTGCTATGCAGGAGTAATCTTGGACAAACAAAATATACTGCTGTTGCCCTCTCTGACACTGAGGTTATCTATAATATTTAAAATTATGACATCTGCTTAAAAATATATGCAGTTGAAGGATTGTGTGCTGCCCTCAGTTAAACCTTTGTAGCTCTGTGTAGTAACTGAGGAAGTTTCAGTCTGTGCTGTTCGATGTAAGAGTCAAAACAGGCTTGTCCAGTGTGATCGCTGTTACTTTCTGAGTGTCAGGTGGATTACTGCAGTTATCCTTCTCTTTTGGACTCATTGTGTGCCATTTAGTCATTGTTTCTCAGGTTGTTACTCAGGCCTTGGTAAGGATAGTGCTTTCAAACCATTAGGTCTGTGATGACAATAAAGTGGAAGACAAGGGAGAAAATACTTTTTGACATTGGTGAGGAGTAGAGAACAATGGTTCAGGGCACTGCTGAAGAGAGCCTGCTTACATCAGATCAATGTAATAGCAGAACTTTCAGCTTGGCATTTTGTGATGTTTCTCTAACAGCTCAGGTCACTCTAATAGCTTTGCATGTGAACTGAAATGGGTGCAGACCCTTGTCACAGGGGAAGCCTTTTATAAACTGTTGCTCCTTCTAAGCTTCTGATAATTATCATGGTTCTGTTCTGGTGACATTCATTTTTTTTTTTTGGTCAAGCTTTTTCAACTTCCCCAGTGTCTATGAGAATAGACATTGTGAAGAGAATAATAAGGAGCATCTTTATTTTTCATCATGAGTAAGATGCATGGGAAAAAGTACAAAGATACGTTTATTACTTAACCAATATGGGGTTTGACTATGGAAAACCCAAGAACTCTTCTCAGTTTCTTCTCTTTGCACAAAATAGGAGATATTTTAGTTAAGGGCATAGTGTCTTTTTAACTTCTCAGCATACCAGAAGTGGCCAACTTAAAAGTTCAAGCCTTCAGATCATACAGGATGTCAACAATGCCTGAATAAAAGAAGCTGTGTTGGTTGTGGGTACCAGAGTTCATATTTCTATGGGAAGTGTCTTTTTTTGTTGTGCACAGATTTAATAGAGGAGAAACGGGTGTTATTCCAAGCCACAAAAAGGTGTGTGTGTATGTAGACATGCACAAAGGTGTATATATTCTAAGTTACATATGGCAGCATAATAGCATAGTCATCTCATGTAAAACTGTCCTTTGATGGAGTGTAAACTTTAGCAGGATTTTATTTTCCAGTAGAATGGAACTCTTAAACTGAAGATATTAAAGCAAGATTAATACAATTTTTCTTGAAGTCAGTAATTCAGATATGTTACATTGTTATTCTAAATGAATATTTCACATCAATTAGAGATTTGCTGTTAATTTATATCATCATTTGATGGACTGGGATTATACTACAATGATGGCAAATGCATCTTTGTTAATATTTTCTTGAATCAGTTTAATAACGATAAAGACTGCTTTCATAATTCAAATGTATTAAAATACAGCTTGGAAAATAGAAAGCTTAATTAACACAGATAAAGTCTAATTGAACAGTCTGATAGTTTGTGCAGAAAGTTATCTGGAATACAGTGGTAAATCTGAAGATTATATTTTTGTTCCTAAATTATGGATAATAAAATGTATTATAGGATGGACAAACATGTTACTTGGGAACGCAGAAGGTGGAAACTATTTCCTTCATTGGGGAATTATGCTAGTTGATTCTTTCTAGGTGAGCTTTGTGAGCTGTTTTGCTCGCAACCTTTGTCTCTTTAGGCCACCAAAACACTTGAAAAAGGTCATCTGGATATTTAAAATCCTACACAGTGAATCCTTATTTCAAAAGTGATTTAATCTAAAGTTGTCTGCCTGCTCCCTACCTGTTCTGGCCTTACATGATCCAGAGTCCAAGAACATAAATTAGATGGAGTCAGGATTGCCTTTCAGCTGTTTAATCTCTAGGTTTGAGATATATTGATGGTTCTTTTCCACCACTGGCCAAGATCAGTATCTGGAGAAATATATCAAGGATGTTCAGGTACCCATGTGTTATCATTCTTTCTGAAGAGTGTTTAAAAATGGGAGACCCCACCATGATAGAACTAAGGAGCGAGTCGTAAGATGAATATTTATAAGATTTTCTCACAGGGAGCATTAAAAACTTTTTCTGTTTTTTCCTATTTCAATGTGCTTATAACCCATGTCCAGGACCTGAAATTCAGAAAACTTATGCCATGCCAAATACTTGGAAATGTGTTAGAAACCTCTAAGCTGATTGTACTGCTATGGTGAAATGGATTTATCAAGTGGAATATCTGGCACTTCACTATGCAGCAGCAAGTTGTGTTGATAGAAATATTCGGGGGGTCTGATAAATGTGTCAGGCGCATAGTGAAAGATTTTTATTCCTTGCAAGTCAGTTTTGGGTGGGGAGGGAAAAAACCCTGCAGTACACTTGAATATGTCCCCCCAAGTGACGCCATGAACAGCTTCTTAGACTGCTGAGGAGTAGACAGAAAGCTGTATGTTCACAAATAACAGCTGGAAGGCTACCAGGCCATTATATGTTTAATTAAAAATACAAAGGGGTAATAAGCTAGTTAAATTAATCACTGAAACCTAACTGATGAAAAGAAGCCTATGCAAGCGACTTCTGACCCTAGTTGTAAACCTGAAAAATTGGATTTACTCCCTGCTATGTTTTAGATTATTCTCTGCAAGATGGGTGTACTATATTGGATTCTGAGATGCCCAGTATTCAAAAAGGGAAGAAAACTCTGCAAATGTATCCATTAACCTTTTTCTTTTAGGGTAGAGGGCACATCTTCATGAATATTTATATGTAGAATTGCTAAACTGGAAAGCTGTACTGGAAAGCTGTAAAGAGAATATAAAGATCGAGTCTTACTTCCATCCCTCTGAATGAGGTGATGTGAAATATGTGAGACATCTACATGCTTTTTTTCCTTCTCAAGAGGTCTTTAGAGATGCAAATGCAAATAGAATTGTGCCCACCTGCTTGTGTGCTTGGGGTTAAAGTATGCAGAAGTGTAAAGTGAAGAAGAAGTGTTACATAAATCTTCTGCTGATTTAAGCATTGTGAAAGAGGAGTTGCTGCTTGAGGAGCTACCTTCCATCCTGTGGCTCCCTGCTGAGAGCAGGTGTTTTATGTACACTAGGCTGACAATTGTTGTCTCTCTGAAACATTAACATGCTGCTCATAACCAGCTGTTGAAACACATTGATTGGACCGCGCTGGCAATTGGAGAAGAATGGCTGACAGTTTGAAACTCTTTAAAACCGAATTTGGACAGTGCAGAAATGTTATGGTCAGCCAGGAGCAGGATGTGTGGGTCCCCCAGGAGTCTTCTCCAACATGCTGAGGTACTCTGTTTGATTGTTTTATGACGCTCTGATACAGGCAAAGAAGCAGAATGCCTCAAACTTACACTAAATGCATCTCTCTGAAAACTGTCTGCTGATTTGGGCTGCTTGTTAGGAATGTAACTGTCCTAGTTAATAACACAGTTTGGTGTTCGCAACATGTTATTAATGCTCATTTGTTTGGTTGGCGATCAGCTGGGTGATGTACCAGGTTTTTCTGGGTTTTGTAAGGATGCCTGTGTGCTTTCTTTGCCCTGGGCACAGCCTTTGGAAGGGGAGGAGGTGGCCGAGCCTGCCCTGGTGACCGCTGGCTGTGGAAAGCTGCCAGGGCTGTGGCAGCGGGGCAGGGAAGGTGGAGGCTGCATGAGGCTGAGGGCATGCAGAGGGCTGGGCCTTGAGGGAGGGGAAAGGAAAACACTTATTTTCTGAGAATCTAGGAGAAATGAGTGTGTTGTCTGCAAAATCGGGTTTGTTACCGGATATGCAACAAGCCAGTAATTACAAGCTCGAGAGAAACATTGATCTGTTTATTTCAGACTTGGGCAAGCCTTGGGTGCTCAGTGGTTTCCCACCTATCAAGCACGCCAACAGGACTTTCCACACCATTATTTATACACAAAAGTTCAGAATTAGTACCTTTCCAAGTACAGCCCTTCTATTATGACTAGTTAGTAGTTTCCACACCAGTTATATAATCACAGCTAAATTCTGCATGTGTCCAAGGGAAGGGTTTTTTTGACTATAGGTGTGATCTTTAATATTATGATGAAGATAGGTCTGCCAAGGGATACATGAACCTTGAGGTTTTTTTGCCAAGCTGGCAATGTATACATAGACATACAAAACCATCTTGATTTACTACGTTGTTTTGCTTAACTAATTTCAGGATGTTCTTGACCAAGGGATACTGTTTGTTCCATTGATTAAGTGTCCTTTCTTGCTAATTAAGGAAGTCTTAATTAGCCAATTTAAAGTAGATAAAGAACATGCAGACCTAAGATAATTTTGGCATATTCCACATTTTGCAATATGTGGAATTGTCGTAATGTAAGAAATCACTGAAAAGCTGCTGAATTCGAGAGTGAGATTAGAGAGAAGAACCTTTCATCTAAGGACACAGCAATTAGGGTAATTTGTTTTCAAATACTGTAGTTTTACTCAGGTGGCAGACCTCATTAGTTTAAAAAGCTGTTACCCTGTTTTGTTTCGTTAAAACCTGGTATTTAGAGATTGTGGATTTGGGGATCCCCTGAGCCGAGCTCTCGATGCAGTGATGAGCATGAGGGAGGGAGGGACAGGACTGAGGCTATGCCTGGCTTTGGTTGCAGCTCTTCTGGGGACGGGCTGGTCACACTGACAGCTCTGGGCTTCAGCATACCCACAGTGATCCCTGACTTAATGCCAGCTCCGAGTCCCAGGTTAGCCTTAAAATACCAACAGCCCCCATTCAGAAAGTCCTCAGGTACAAAAGCTTTGTGGATTGCAAAGGGTCCACTGGGGAAGCAAACCTTTGGCCAAGGGTTGTATGTGAGGAGCCCTTCAAGGACAACTGCAGTGTTGTGGAATGTGTTCCTTGCTAGAGTGATAATGTGAGTACAAGGTTGGCTTAGGGCTGGAATGGTGGTATGTAAAGAAATCATTTTCTTTTGTCAGGTTACTTTTCAGTAAAGTTAGGCAATGTTTAGTGGTTTGTGGGGTTTTTTATTAAATTTTTTTTTTTTGAGGTACAGTTATGGAGTCATGGCTTCACCTTACTTCAAATGATGCTCTTTGCCCTGCTGGCTGTGCTAGCTCTGAAGCTGCTAAGGTACTGTACTATTTTTAGGTTCAGTGTGGTATTACCTACTTGGTTTGCTAGGAATAGGAGAGAGACCAGGGTTTTTTTCAGATAGAAGGCAGGTTGCAGCCACAGTGAAGATTGGTTTTTAGACATATGAAATGGAAACAAAAATGCTTAAGGTCAATCCCTACAACACATGCCATGAAAATGAGTAGCTGCTTTGTACAATCTCTGACTCCAGCTGTCTTTTACCTGGCAAGCAGATGTTGGGGTTACTTTTTTCTTGATATGATCAAAGAAGAAAGTGAATTTGTATTTGGATGACCTTTGCCTAGTTGCAGGTACACAAAGACATCATAAAAGCTTAATACCTTGCAGCTTGCATGCCCAGCTGCCATGTAGAAGATGTGTAGAACAAAAGACAATGTCAACAAATATTCTATACTAATAGATGTCAGTATTGGTGTGTTTATTGGTAAATGTTTCAAGCTACGCTGGTATAACATGATTCCTGTTGTCCTCAAAGTGGTCTAAATCGAAAAATAAAGTAGTTTAATTGACCAGATGTCTCAGTTTGGAAAAACCCCTCAAGATGTCTGTCAAGGAAAGTGAGGAATCCTCTTGGACTGGGAAGAGGGCCTCCCTCTCCTCAAGCCTCCACAGCCTTTGCAATTAAGACACTTTAGGCCGGAAATGTAGAATAGAGGATGACAGTTCTTTACTACAAACGTACAGAATGAGAAAAAACCAGAACAAGCAACAACACCATAAGCAAAATCTTCAAACTGCTCCTGTGGGCTCTGGGGCTGCAGGCAATAGGATCACCACGCATCATTAATGGGCTTCCCTTACCCTTTCCACCGTGGTAATGGGGAAAAGAGGTTTTATAGCATCCATGATACCAGAGTTAGTTCCTCTTCTTGAAAGGATACAAGTGTTTGAAAGCATCCTATCTAGGTAGCCAACAACACAGTGAAGTTGTGGTTTGAAAGAGTTTAGTATTACATTTTGGCTATGTTGGATTTTCTTATATAGAAGCAATACTGTTGTAATGGAGGAGCTGGTGAGAGTCTTTGTGCAATATATGGGATTCAGCCTTTGCGTTTTCTTTTGTAGAAATTTACGTCTGATTTTTCAGCAAGATACCTTTGTTGTCATAGGTGATCCTTCTATTCATGACACCTTTTGTGCTACCTGATGTCGGTCTGATTTTGCTGGTGAGCTTTGATGATACCAGTATGTAATCTCTGCCACAGCAGCGCGTCTTTAATGCTGCGTAAGTGAAGGTTTGCCATGCATGGTTTTGCTGTGCAGCCTCTCAGTCTGTCTGTATTTGAATGAGCCGTACAAAGTAGCTTTGGATGGTTTGTAAGTGCATGTTAAGGGAACTTTACTGTCTTACCATCCAGGAGCCACTCTGGCAGTCAGTTTGGACCACCTGAGACTTCACTTTTGGGACCAAAACCCCCTTCTCAGCAGGCTGAATCCCTGCTTGGATCCCTGCACACGCAGGGTTACCCTGCTGGCTCAGCTCCAGGTTTCCCCTAGGAGAGTCTCAGATGTTTGGATCTTAAAATAATTTAATCGCATTACAACAACAGAATAACAGAACAAGCTGGGTGACTCCAAGGAGGAACCCCAAACAAACGGAACTCCAGGGGTTTTTAAACCCTCACAGTCCAAGTGTGTGGAAGTGTGGGGCCATCAGCTCCGGCTGTGTCTCTGAGTGTCCAGTCACCTCTCTGTACCACAGGTCTCTGTGCCCTTTGTTATGCAAAGAGTCAGCACCAGCTCCTGTCCCAGGCTCCCTCCCTGCACCTGCACCCTGAGCTGCCTGCACTAAATACATTCCTCACCATGTGTACGTGGGGAGGACTAGGTCTGTGTGCTTGAGTGTGTAAGAGCATTTCTTCAAAATCCAGTATTTCACAGTGTGTGATGCCTCAGAGCTTGAGATCTTGCCCTGTTACTTTATAGTAAGTAGGTAACAAGAACAGTGCCCATGGAAGTGACTGAAATATTTGCCTTGACAGCTGTAACTTGTTCTAGTTTTGCGTCCATACAGAACTGTGGTGACAACTGCAAAGTGAGTGTTTCCTTTTGTTTGAAGAGATGTATCTTTAGTTTCAGAGGCACTGCTCTTCGTCACTATGGCTTCATTGACAGGGGCAGTGGTTTTGGGTGGATCCCTGTCAGCTTATCTGCGGCATAGTACCCAGTGCTTGCTCTTGGACTTGCTTTCCACTGAGGACTGTTAAAACGAGATCTCAGTTACTTTTATGCTACTGCCCAGGCTGAGCCACTTGGCAGCCCAGCCAAAACAGTGTACCACTGTGCACACAGACTCAACTCAGTGGCAAGGAGCAGTGAAAGGCCAAAAGTGTATGATCTGTGATTCATCACAGAATCTCTGTAGATTGAAAATCCTGAAATCTGTGTGATAATGGATGCAAATTTGTTAACTGTCTCTAAATACATCAAGAAATGTTTCTACAAAGATGCTAAAGCACAGTCTTGCCTCAAGCCATTTTTGTTGTTAAACGTCATTAAATGGCACAATGCTACTGGGAAGTGAAAAGGCTATGTGCACAAACAAGTCCCGATTTGTGCAGAAGCTTCCTGAATTTGTAGCTGATTACATCAAATGGACTAATCTCTGGACTTCCTTGAATTGGCGTTATTATTAAAAAAAATAAGAATTTGTGCCTTGACCGGACTCACAGAATTTTCCAGAAGCTTCTGTTCAGTAACAGCCTGATTCTTATTATGAGAGTGATTTTTTTATTTTTCCCCCATCATTTGGGAGACCCGACATCATAGCGTTGCTGCACCATATGCAAGGTGAATGGTGCTTCCATCCTTGAACTCCTGTGGTTTTGTGACCTTCTCCCACACAATGTTAAGCAGATGCACAATGTTTTGACTAGATGGCAACCCCAAGTTTGTACATATTTGCAGGGATGCCATCTGTGCCTGCTGCTTTGCCCTGGGACATCTGTTCAGTAGCTCTGAGAGCATCTGCTATAAGTGCTGGTGCTGCTCCTTGAAAGAGGCTGTGGGGCTTCATTTGGCACTTGATCAGGGATGACGGAAGTTGTAAAGTCAGAATTATAACTCTGCTTTATTTATGTTTGAATGTGATAACAAGGAAGATTGCCAGAATTGAATGCAAAAAGTAGTTTTGCTTTAGTTCTTAGAGCTCTCATTGGAGCATTTAATCTGCATTATGCTTGCCCAACGATGTGCTGCTGTCTTCATTAGGGGATATTTTAGTGTTTCATGGTAGGTGTTGGGTTTGTAAAGATCAGGAAATTAAGTGCTGTGTACACTAAGGATTTACACACCTATCCCAGAGCTCTTCTTGGGGTCCTGTAGTCTGTGAGTTGTCCTTCCTTTGGCCACTTGCACAAACTGACAGCAGTAAAATCTTTGAAACGTCATGGTGTTTGCCACAGGATGAGATCACCTCTGTGAGTTGAGGTGATAATAGGTGAATATATTTCTTTAATGCAGTTGGTGAATTAAGACAACTCGCCTTATAGAAATACTTTGCCTTTGCTGCTTGAGATGTCTTACATGTTCTTATTTAATGTTGATAGTGACTTTTCCGGTATTTTGGTCATTACATCCATAGCAGGTGTTTCCAACTGAAAATGTACTTTTAGGAACCTTTCTCTCCTGGTCTGAAACTGAAATTGAGGATCAAATGCACAGTTAAATATTGACTATGGTGGTGACTAAAAGAAAGGGGGAAGAAAAAAAATCATTAAACATGACTGAATCAAGCTTTATCCTCCTCCAGCAATATTTGTGTGTGAGTTACATAGGGGTTGCAAAAACTGTCAGAAAGAATTGTAAAACATCTTGTTGGTTGTGGAATAATACTGTCCTTCTGTAAAGCACATTGCCTTAAAATATCCCAACTTTTTTTTGATGTACATAAAATCAGTCTGAATTTAGCAACATGTTTTTCTCTCATGCATTGGGATTTGAATGAGAGACTGTGGACAGACCTGTAAAAAGCATTAGAATTCTCTAACTGTACAAAAGAAGCCAGCAGAAAATTACATGCTTAAGCAAATAGAGAAGTCTACTAGTGGGAGAATTTTAGCCACGGTCATATTGTATTGCTGTTCCACAAACAGCAAGCTTTCTTAATACGTGTGTTCTGACAATTGTGTATGCCAAAATACACGTTACCTTTTGATCATGCCTTTTAAAAATATATTAAAAAATAAATTGTTATTGAGAAATGGCAAATAAAAGAAGAAACCATCACTCAGTGCTAAAAAGTTGTGAACTAGATTGGTGTCTTGCACCTTTCTTTCTCAAGAAGGGTCTTGAGGAGGGCAGCAGAGAGGTGACTGTAGGACAAGCTGGCACACAGAGGTCATGCAGACCTGATGCAAAAGCAGGGATAGTTGTAATACTCGAGGATCTCTCTTGGGCTTTTGCTATGGATCTTATGGCAGCATTGAAAGTTCACACGTGCCTACTGATGATACATTTATTCAGACAGTCTCAGATGCTGCAATCCTTTCAGCTACCCTCATTCATTCTATTTCTGTGTTTTCTTTTAGATACTCACAAAATGCTGGACAGTACCTACAGAATGCCTGTTAGAGACCAGTTCATTTTCCTGCCTCTTGTATGGCAGATTCTATTAATTTCCCCCCCCGCCCCCCCTCCAGCTTTACCTGTTATTTTATAATAGGTAAAAACTTGTGCAATGGCATTTCAAGTTGAAGATGAGATAGATATTAAAAACACATCCATTTATTTTCTCTGGCTCTACTAATTATTATCTCAAAGGTTGATGATTTCTTGCCTGAGTTTATTTTTTCTGCTTGTTTGTCTCCCATTCCACAGGTTGCAGATTAGAACTTGAACACAGAGCCAGGTGCACTTATTTCCAGGAGCAAAGGGCCTATGTGTCATTGCTTTTGAAGAGGCTTTCTTTCCCTCAGTCTGGTGGGAGGAGAAAAGAAAAAATGACATTTGCTACTGAGAAAGCTATTTGCACATGACTTCTATTTTGCTAGGGAAACAAGAACTATATTTCCTGAACTGTGAACATCATGAAGTGTGTGTGTAATCAAGGTCTCATTGTGACTTTGTGCATCTCAAAAATAAAATCAATGAAAGAGTGTTGGTTTACATTACCTTGTGTTTTTTAAATACTTGAGATATAGATGTGTTGGGGGAATCCAGCTAGTTTCTGCTGTTGGGATTTTATAGACTGGTATTTACTGATATTTGTCTGAGGGTGATTTGCACTTGTTGAAGGGTGGTGATAAATAGGTGCAGAATTTGTCTTTGTCATCCTCCTTTCCTGTCACTGAAGAGGTAAAACATGGTGTTTTATACAGTCCTGTGGCACTTAATGCATCAGGTGTACATATATAAAACCGTTAGCACTGGCTATCACAGTAAATTTCAACTAATCACTTCTGTATTATATAAATTAATCAGGAGATTGACAACAAGCTCAGTGCCTAAGCAACAAGCTGCTTTTAGTCCTGAAGTAACTATTGACACTAAAGCTTGTCAGGTGAGAAGCTATGTGGTTTTGCAATTCCCCGTGCTGTACAAATCATAGAGTGTAGATGTGATTAGGTGCAGTATTTGACTGACCTTTCCAGGGCTGGACTGTTGCCTTTACATTAGCAAACAAATCATTGTGAGGTGAGTGATTAGCTCTGTGGCTACTGGAGATTATGAAGAATGGCCACTGGAAGCAATTTTTTTTTCCTGCAGCAGAAGCTTGTCTTGTTTTTGGGCTCTTAAGCTTCTGTGAGCAACCATATAAATATATGTATATGTGTCTATATATTTCTACAAATACTTTGTGTATGAGAGACACTAGAATATTATGTAGCTCTCTCTCATTTTTTTTTAAAGTTTTCTGTCTTACTTCCTTTTGTGCTTTGACAGCAGATGGCATTTGCAAAACGTTTAACTTTAAATATGACATCACTGACAGTAACTCATCCTCGTGCTTTTCTGGCTTGGAAACACCAGCAGCAGTATCTTCTGTCCTGTTACTGAGCATCAAAATAAAATCATAAAAAAATCTCCAGATTTCTTGTGAATGTAATCTAGGTATTTTAATGGTGGTGGCTGTAATTAATCAGTGTTCTGTTCTGCTTTTTAGAAAACTCCTGTTTACCTGCCTTCCTTGTGCCATTATATGCATGAAACAGGCCAATTCCTTCCCCACCAGCCTTTCTGATTTTTCCTCACTCTGTACTGCATGTATTTTATTTGTACCTGTGCCTGCTGTGTTTTTATTCAGTTTTGGTTTTGCCTTTCCCTCCTTGTGTTTTTTACTTTGCCGAGCGAGTCTTTCATTCAGGTGACCTGAGAATGCTCGTATGCTGCATGGAAAACACTTTGACAAGGCAATGGCAGGATGGAGGAGGGCTTGAGTTTCACTTTTGGTGAAGACTCAATGTCTTTGTGTTCCCCTTCCCAGACTGTTGGGCTCTTCTGCACATATTTCCAGGTAGTGCTTTATCTCATAAGTAAGTTCCTCCCCAAGAACTCTGGTTTTCAGTTATATTCTAAAAAACCTAAACTTCATTGGTAAGGTCTAATCTTGAAGAAGCGCACAGACCCCATGTCACTCTTGTGCAACAGGCTATTAGAGTCTGTGTGCTGCCAAGCCGTGCAAAAAGCTTGTGGGGAGAATGAAAACCGGCACTTGGATATTTATTGTTTTCTGTTGCATTTATTTTTTGGAATTGGATTTTGTTACTAGGGTTTTTTCCTCCCTACTCCAAACTAGCATCTGTCTTTCAGTTGTCATGTTAAATTGGTGTTGCCCAATTGGGAAAACATGGCATTGTGGAGGTAGATGGGAATAAGGACTATCTGGACAGTGTAACATCTTCACTTACTTTAGAGTTATTTTGACTGTAAATCGAGGCCCACTCTCTTTCTATATCCAGAACTTCATTTTAGCAGGAAAAATACTTGATATGCTATAAATATTTGGTGAGATTCAAGAGAAGGCTTCACTATTTACAGTGTCAATATGCCCTGGAAGGGCTAAATCTGCCCTAGAAAAAGAGTTGGCTACCCCACCTCTGTGTGAAACCAGTTGATGGCCCCACTTTGTTGGCTCTGCTTGAGTGTGACAACTGTCTGAAGGTTTTGATTGTTGGATTGTTTACCCTAAGTGCTGAGACACCTAATCCAGCCAGGAGGTTTTGGTGTTCCATTGCAAAGCTGAGGGATCATGATCACGCAATAGGAGTCAGAAAATGAGTTAAGCACAATTGTATGTAAGGGAGTCCTGAAATGAAACAGTTGGTTTTTTGTTTGTTTTTAAACTGGATTTGCAAGTAGTAAATACAAATTTAATGATTATCTGGTAGTTTCTTACCTTGATGGCTCTTTGTTTATTTGTGGTGGTGATACGTACAATTCTTTATTTTTCAATTTCCTACAAATCCTGCATTCATAAAAAAAAAAATATGATGGAAAGAGTAAGGCTTGGTTTTGTTTAGTTGAACCTGTTCTGTGGGTGAAAAGAGGATTTCAGTTTCTTGGGCTAATAAAAGGCACTGTGAAAATGAGCTGTTTTCATGTAATTAGTATTGCTGGTTTTGTACTGCTCTGAATGTATAGTCTTGTCTCTACCTCTTTTAAAAAAATTAATTAGTAGCTAATCCACGCTGAGTAGCCTCTTTAGACTGCGGCCTTCTATGTGGCATTTGCATAAGATGAATTAAGAAGAAAGTGACAGAAATAGTGATTATATCAAAGAAATGCCACTGATTCTTGTTCATGTTTTAAATACAGCTACTTTGAACTGGAGAGCAGTGGCCTGAGGGATGAGATCAGGTATCACTACAGGTTTAATGGGAAGTCAAGAACAGAGGTGTTCCCGTACCGCCTGGCCGATGGACAGTGGCATAAGATTGCTGTGTCACTTAGTGCATCCCATCTTCTGCTCCACGTGGACTGCAACAGGTAAGAAAATATGCTCAGTAACTTATATTTCTTTAAAAAATAATTTCTACTTACACACAGGGATAAAATTGGAAAAGGAGGGGCTGGTTGTTTTTTTTTTTTTTTCAAATATCTAATTCAAAAAGCATGCTCAACTGCCATGGGATAAGAAGAGGAAAACAAAGTATTAAAATGGAACAATTCATTGTGATTATGAACAAATGTGGAAAAGGTTGATTGCTGACTGGGGAGCATTAAATGCATCTCTGTAGTTTTGGCACCAGCTGATGTTATGTTTGCCTGTGATTGCGTTTAAGTGTGATGGATCTGTGTGTCGTGAGCTGCTTCACTCAGCATACCTGAAGACTTGAAGGATAGATCAATGCGTCAGAGGCATTTAAATTTTATTCTACCTAATCAGACAATGCACATTTTACTGATTTTTTTTTTTTTTTTTTTTTTTTTACCCCCCCACCTGCTGCCTCACTTGGAAACTTCTGAGAAACCTGGAAGCTTCTTTTTGCATGTCTGGAACTGGTGCTTTTTATTTTCTGAAGGGTATTCAGTCTGTCATTGCATTTTTCCTTTAAAAGTTGTGAGATGGCATATTGCCAGGATTTCAAGGAATGAAAAACAGCAAACCTAGCATCTCTTCTCCCTAGAATCTCTCTTGCCTTGGGACTTGATCTCACAACATATTGTAGACTTCAGACTTAGTGGTTGATGAGGAAATTCAGAGAGCTTGAAATTGGGCCTTTAAAATAGTCTTTAGGAATGAGGAAAACAAATCATGACTTTTGTGTCTTATTGCACTGAAATTAATAAAAAAATATCCTTTGCATTCAGTGAGAGGATTAGCATATGCATTTTGGAATTGTGGCACTTAAAAGGATTAACATATTCATTTTGGAATTGTGGCACTTAAATGGATAGTGTGATTGTAGCAGATATTTTTTTCTGAAGTCTTCATTTTGTTCAGACAGGCAGAATAAAGTTAGATGAGTATTATAGGAGTAGGCGGTTATTGAAACATTTGAAAAAGTTTAAATTTTGACCAAAGTAATTATGAGATAATGTTTTGAAAAGAATGTTACAACCATTTTCTGCATCTTCATTAACTACTGAAAAATATAATCTGAAGGAATGTTGCTTATTGGATCCTTTTATGTGGACCTTAGAAGCAATTAAATGCTAAGAGTAATTTTAATTTCATTGAAGCATGAAATCTACAATTTGTAAAGATTGTCTTCATTTCAGTAATTTGATTTATTTATCTTACCCTTATTTGTTTAGTTCTTATTTCTTTGCTTACAGCAGTATGCTTTTTTGTTAGTTTATTGAGGTACTGGGTTTTGGGACAGGTTTTTCTTTATCTACTATGATATCTTTGGGTTTTTGTTTGTTCATTTGTTTTTTAAATGAAAAACAGATAAGTTTTAGGAAGACCCTTTTTAGCAGACTGTTTAGCTGGCTGCTTTCTTTGACAGAATGTGAAAAGGAGACAACACAAAATGACTGCCTGGTGCAGTCTAGGGACACGAGAACTGTGCAGAGTCATGGTTGTGACCTTGTGACCTGATTTTCTTTACAGCAACAGGCAGAAATAGATAAATACAATTACGGAATGAGCTGTGCTGTCATATAAGGTGACACATATGTGCAACCATCCCTGTCAGGGGCCGATCCATCTAAGTGTCCCTTAAGGTTGTACATCTCAAGGTTGCTCCCAGCATAAATCCATACCTAAATGTCTCTATTTCACTGTGTATTTATGGTATTTTATGACAACTCCTGTGGAAAAGTAATGGGAATAGTTCTGAAAGCATGACTTGAGGGCAGATCATAGCAGAAGTTTAAATGAGAGAAAAAGAAAAGGACGTCTAAGTTCCTGACTCAACTGTAGCATCACAGTTCAGTTAATTAGAGAGTTTTGTGAATATTGGTCTTAACTCCTTTATTCTACTTTAACCCTTTATATCTTTGCACTCAGAAAGGAGTCAACATCTTGTTCATCTTGGCGCTATCATTTTCTGATGATACTACAATAAATGTCAAAGCTGTGAAAAAGAAGAGCAAGTCACTGAGGGATCCCTCAGCACTATTGAAACCCCTCAGCCTGCTTCACGTTAGTGCTAGGAAAGTTGCAGCTGCAAGTATGCACAGAATCCAGTGCTAAGAGCTGTGGCCTCCACATGTAAATGCCACCTTTTTAGGCTCTCGGCAGAGTTCAGGATGCCTAATGAAAAGTGATGCTTCCACACAATTGGTTGAACAAGCCACAGGGAAAGAGGATAGGACTTCAGTCAATATATTCACCTGTCCCATCTCCTGCAGAGATTTGTTGTTATCAGAACAAGAATTTTGCTTGACATGTACCTATCTAGTTAAAGAAATTCTCTTGTTTTTTGTTTACTGTTCTTTCCCCTGTAAAAGATAAAACCAAAGCAAAATGGAAAAAAGAACTGGCCAACAAAATGAATGCTTACAGATATGCCTGAATTTGTATAAATGCATTACTCCTTTTGTTTAGGGTTGTGGTAATATGTATTTGGAAGGCTGTTGTGAGCGAATGATTTGTGAATGCAGTGTTAGTAAAGTTAAGCTCTATCTCAGAGTGCACTGAAAGTGTTTGCACTGGGAAAAATATCCAGCCACAACATAGTTTGCTACAGGATTTGTATTGTGATACTGAAGGCTGGTCTCTGGCCTCCAGAAACTGCAGTAGATCAGAAAGGATTGGAAATGAAGCTTTTAATTTGTAAACAGATAGTTGAATCTACTTTTACTCTTCCCAGCCGTATTGCCCACATTACTGATTTGTAAAATTGCTTTGACATTTGGTACTTGATTATCTTTTGGATTCAATTCAGAGTCAGCTTTGTTTTTCAGACCTGGATAGGTTAGGGAAAAGTACTTGAGAACTAGTAAAAGCCTTTAGTGCTTTTAAGAGTCATCTTTAAAACAGTGTAATTGCCTCTGTTCTAATGAGATGTGATGTGGGGGAACCACATGTATCAAAGGGGGTATATTTGCCCAAGTGCATGTAATTTTGAAATTGGCTCCTGCTGCATCTTATTTGCTTCCTTAGTGCTCCTTCAAAGAACAAGGAGTGAGATGGGAGCTGAGTTTGATGTTAGAGCTTGGAGCTGCTGACACAGGAGTCACAGAATCACAGTTTGGGTTGAATGGGGCTTTAGAGATCATCCAGTTCCACCCCCTGCCACGGGCAGGGACACCTTCCATTACCCCAGGTTGCTCCAAGCCCTGTCCAACCTGGCCTTGGACACTTCCAGGGATGGGGCAGCCACAGCTCCTCTGGGCAGCCTGTGCCAGGGCCTGCCCACCCTCACAGGGAAGAATTTCTTCCTAATATTTAATTTAAACCCTTTTTTCATTTTGAAGCCATTATCTGTTGTCATCTCACTTCATTCCCTTGGTCCAAAGTCCCTCTCCAGTTCTCTTGTAGCCCCTTTAGGTACTATAAGGTGCTATAAGGTCACCCTGGAGCTGTCGCTTCTCAAGGCTGAACAACCCCAACTCTCTCAGCCTGACTCCATGGGGGAGAAGGAAGATACCTCAGAGTCCAGCCTGAAAACCTGTTAAATGTCACTGGACCGTTCTCACTACGTTGAAGAGCCTTTGTGCTGGGCCTGGACAGTAACCTCTAGTCAGAGATGTGCCTCAGGAGACTGACATAGGAAGCTGTGGGTGTACTTGCTAACATGCTTTTAACATTCTGGTAAGGTTCTGAAAGCTTAGAAAAATGAAAAGGCTGCATTAATTATGAATGTACTACTGATGCACAAGAAAACCTGTGCTGAAAGTAACATGGAAATTAAATCTGCTCTTGGTAGAATCTGTGCTCCCCTGCTCTAGGCAAAAAGGGGTTGTCAGGGACTTTTTGGTAAGTGTTCAGATTGAGCTAGAGCAACTGTGTCATTGTTAGAGAGTTCTTACGTAACCAATGGTACTAAAGGGTTAATATATAGTCCAATAAACTCTGCCATGCATCTTCCCAGATGTGGCCTCTGTTCATACCTGCACTGTCAGGAGATTTTCAGCCCAGGGAGACTGTCAAGTCCTAGAGGATCAGATGTTTGACTTCTCTGGGAATTAGTTTCAGCTGTAGAGTCCGTAACATATCCTGTGGTATCTGACTTTCCCCTGCGATGCCCATCCCCTTCCACAGTGACAGCCCAGAAATATGTTACATTTAATAGTGTTAAGAGAAGATGGAGGGAATAGCATGGAGCCTACAATTTAAGAGGTCATAGGTACCATATCAAAATGTGTTTATTGACAATTTAATTACAAAATAGAAATTCCAAGTGGTTTGCAGTGTGTCTGATTAATCGGGGGAGGTAAGCTTGAAAGGTGCTTGGCTTTTTTAAAATTGTTTTATTTTATCATCAATCATATTACTCCAAAGGTACTCACCTATTCAGACAGTATCTGTATTCCTCTACTTGAAATCTCTCTGTGGGCACAGAAGGGAGAAAGGTGCTTTGATGCAAAAATTAATGTTTTGCCAGTGAAAATCTGTGCTGGAGTGCCTTTTTCTGTGAATGTAGCCTGTGGTTTTGATGGATACTCTCAGCTGTTTGATGGAGGGGGTTGGTAAGAGCATAAGAGAATAGATTATAAAACTGGAGCAGGCTGGGATGTAGTCTCCAACTGCAAAAACATGTTGTCTGCTTCTTTTATGTTAGAACAGCGCATTAGGGAATAAAAAATGCATGAGCAGTGAGAACTTTTTAATTGGAAAAATAAATAAATTAAAGTAACATCCTCCAAATATGGGAATCCAAGACCTCGGAGTTCTTATAAATAAGATATTCTGGCTGCCAACGTGAGGTTTTCAACTGATCTAAACAAAGTTCTATGACTTCAATTAAAGTGTAATAAATTTAAAGAAGGTTAAGGGATGTATTTTAAAGAGGGATTTGCTGCTTTAGTTACTGTAAACCACTTTCTCTTGAGAGAGAGGATGGTGTGGTGGCAGTGTTATGCAGCTAGGTAATGTACTCTCACTATTTGAATATGATTTTGTGACCCAGATTGCTTCTCTGCTCTTTAAGCTGTAGCAGAAGCTGTCAGAGAAATGGTTACTTGGGTACGGTGCTGTAATTGTGCATTACAGGTGCACCCAACTTCAGATCTGTGGTGTTGTGGATTGGAAGTTGTCCCTTTTGTTTGACAGAAAGGCTGTAAACTTTTTAGCATAAGAGGGATCTCCAGCTGGCATATCACATCAGCTGCTGTCAGGCCTGTATCTTCAGAGTTACTGCAGTTAACTGCAAGGAAATGTTCAGGATACATTCAGCATTATTTCTTTTTAAAGAAGATTTTAATAGCCAGTGGTTTTCGTTGAGTGGCTAATGCATTCGGCAGAGTGGTAGTATGACCAAAGGCTGAATTATGATGTGTTTTCACCCAGTCCCTAATTATGGTGAAAGCTTTTTTTGTTATCCTGAAAAATCAGTGGAACTGTTTTGTATGCTGCATTGATAGAATTGAGAGAAGGCATGAGTATTGACGAAAGTTCTGAAAAAGCACTATAGAAAACAAATTATAACAATCCATACCTTGACTGCCTTAGACCTTTTGACCACCCCTTGGAGGCAACAATCCCTGGGGCACTGTGCTCCAGCAGAGAAGCCTCACATAGCTCCTGCTCACTGTGGAATCTGCATCTGCTTTGGGTTCCTTTCAGGACCTGATCCAGGTCCTGCTGATGTCAGTAGAAGAGTAGAAGTCATTCTCCAGAGTTCAATTAAGGGTCTTTGATAGGAGCTTGGGGCAGAGTTTTAGGGACCCATGGAGCCAGAGTTTGATAACTGCAAAGCCCAACTACTGCTGAATACAGACTCAACAGTCTTTTTGTCTGATTTCTTCTCCCCCCACCCTGTCTGGAACTGGGGACTTGTAGTGCTTTCTGGTGAATTGTAAATGTTCATAGACAGGTTGATGACTCCACCAGGGCAGGAATAACGTGCTATGCTTTACTATTGGCATCTTGCATTCCTTGTAATATTATGCTCTGGGTATGTCAGAGAGAGAGAGAATGGATGATGGTAGATGAAATAATCTTAAATCAAGACAGGCAGACCTCAAATGATTTAGTAATGTCCCAAAGGATGTGACTAGGTATATTATAAAATTCTCAAATATTTGTACATTGGTCCAATATACATGTAGATATTTATTTAATGCTAAAAGCAATAAACCCCTAAGTTGCTGTGGTTAGTTACAAGAGCAGTCTCTGAAAATTTAGCCTGCATAGTTTGAAATTGGATATTTTTCTGTGATTTTTTTTTTTTCAGGGGAAATCTCCTGTTACTTGTCTCTATTTTCTTTTTATTTGTTGGAGTGCTGATGGGGGTCATATGGACAGAGAGGTGATCACGGTAATTTGAGAATCAACCAGATAGAGCAAATATTTTGAGCTTTTTCCATTCAGATTATAAAAACAATTATCTTGCTCCAGGCAGACAGATTAACTAAGATCCAAGACATAAATGAACTCTTCCATTTGAAGTGGTTAGCTAAACTCTGGAGTTTAGAACTACAAGTCACATAGGATAATACTGGACCTGAATTGAAAAATGGTAGTATAATTCAAGTTAAATACTTTTGTAAAAACATGGGGCCTTTGCCAAAGAGCAGCTGAGAACCCCTCTGACCTATTCAACAGCTGACTTGAGGTCTGAGTCTCCATATAGCAAATAGTGCAGAGTCTTTCCAAATGATCTGAAACCTCCTGAGCATGGTGGGACGTGGGAGGGCAATTGAGCAAACAGGACTGAGACTGCTGAAGTTTGTGAAACCAGCCTGGGGTTTTATGAAGCGGTCTAGTACTTGAGGTGTCATTCTTTGGCAATTCAGAACAGCAGTAATTCCCAAAAGAATTCTTTTTAGAAATCCAATCTTGTCAAAATCCTCATGTTGGCTGCAGGGAGGTGGAGACTGCTTGACTGCATTTATTACTACCCCAAAACCTGACAGTTCTCATCACTGCATGATTTGGTGACAGAGAAAACTGACGGCACTCCCAGGAGCAGTGGTGCAGGAGCAGTCGTGCTGGTTCCTTGGGCGTGGGGAGCTGGAGGCACGTGGGGTGCTCAGAGGTGGAAGGTGTCAGGGCTCAGAAACACTGTGAGTGTGACTGTCGTGTCTCAGGGGTGTCAGGCAGTGGCACGGGTCTCACTGCAGCAGTGGTGTGGTGCCCTCTCTCACTTCACATGGCATGCAAAGCCACTTGGTGCATTTGAAGACGTAGCTGTGTGTGGGAGAGGTCTAGCCAGGCCTCCACGATGTTTGGATGGTCCCTGCAGTATGTAGGGGGTCGAGTAGGCTCAGTCCTGAATGTAGGGACAACAGAGTTTCTGGTACTGTGCTGTGGGCATGAGCTGCCTTGCAAATGTGCTAGCTGAGGGAATGGCAAAGGCAGTCCAGTCTTGTGCTTCAGAAGGTGAGCTATTTCTGGGAGTTGAGGAACGCTCCATTTCTACACAAGTGTTTGGTGAGCTGGTTTGTGTAGTTTTTTGGTTTGGGTGGTGTGTGGGTTTTTTATGGTGCAAAAAAAAATAAAAAAATCAGATATTTGCCTCTGCTTCCATTTTAAATATTTTAATGATATGAAGAATTGTTGTGATCTGTATTAGCAGTGTAATGATACATCAAAGGAGCAGTAAAGAGGAAGACGATAGTTGGATCCTCAGCATAGGAGTAAGTTAACATGCAACTTCCAGTCTTATAAATTGTTGTCATATCTGAGACCAGCCAGTAAATGAAAGAATCAGCAGAAGATGCATTGCTTAATTGAGCTGCAGTTTCAGTAGCATTCTCTTCAGCATGTCCATAGTGAAAGCAAATAACTAGCACTGTGCCAACTAATGCAACTAGAAGGACTTCTTCAGCCCGAGCTGAATTTTTGAGTGTCAAACCAGCTACTTACCTTAAAGTGTGCTGAAAGATGTGCCAAGCAGTATCCCTGGGAACAGCCCTGGCCCCAGTGAAGCCTACAGTGAGAACTCTCATTGACTTCAGAAGAATCCTGCTTTCACCCCCCGAGGGTGTCAGGTGTGAGAAATGTGCTCTCCCTGTGGAGTGCTTTTCTGCCTGTGTGCTGGCAGTTTCCATCTAACCTTAATTTTAGAGCCAATATAATGGCTTGTTCTGTGTTTACTCTGTTTCATACACCTCCTCAGTCATGGCCAATTAGTTATTATGGAGAGAGTGCAATGTTACCTTTCAAACTCCTGAGACTAAACCAGGCAGTTGAAAAATACCATGGGAGAGTGGAGTTGTGGGTTATCCTGTGAACCTGCAGGAAGAGCTGAGGAACAAGGAATGGGTTGGCCCCCTGTGGTGTTACAGAGCCCGTGGCTTTTGGGGAGGAGTGGCAGTTCTAGGGAGGGCAGGGTGCCATTGCACAGGCTGTGACAGCACTAATGGCAGGGCTCGGGCATGAATGTGGCAGTAAAGGCGAAGCCTGCGATCCTCAGCCTGCAGTTGCCTTCAGTCACTGCAAGGAATTGGCTCTGGAATATGGATGAGGTTATTTTATGATTACATACAAATCATTTAGTAATGCCATGAAGCCCTTGATGAGATGATTCTACAAGAAGATACCCCATAAAGCAATTAACTTCTCCGCAGATGTGTTTTTGGAAGGGGGAAAGAACCTGTTTCATAGAAAGGTTGCTTGTGGATGGTTTGATTTTAAAATTTTGTTTTGCAGTAGTGCAGATAGGAGTTGGAATCAAGAGCCTGATTCTTCTTCACCTGTCTTATTGTAGTAGGTAAATCAACTTTGGGGATGAGAGGAGCATGAGACAGGGAAGACAAAGGCTGTGTATATTTAGTGAAGAAGGGCTGTTTGGAAGCTGTGACCTCACCGTGCCTCAGGTTCTGCTGTACCTGGCGGCTGTGAAGACCCTTGTGCTACATACAGGTCTTGGCACATCCCTTTATACAGAAGGCAGAGGTAATAAAAGCAAAATTTCAGCACTGTGAGTTCTCACTCAACAAATGCCTCGTGACAAACCCCAAAAGCAATCTTAGATTTTTTTTTAAAATTATTTTTTTTCATGACAAAATGGAGATTTTGGTTTTACCTCTTTGTTCTGGTAAAATTTTATTTTGGGGTTAGTTTTGCTGCAAGACCTTAAGTACCACTGCTTCCTTGTGCACATTTTTACCCTTTTGCTTTCTGAAGTAAGATAGGCGTATTGTTTTACTATTTGCTTCACAGATATTGTAATACAGTTTTTTATCTCGTATGATTCTTTCTCTAAGAGCTTCTTGTTTAATTTGTGGGAGAGGAGCTTCTCATTTTCTATCTTGAAAGAATCAATTGAATTAATTTCTTTCTCACATTTCCAGAATCTGCTTTTAATTCCTCAGACTTGGTTTGATGCTATTTGGCATCTGGCACGTACTCTGAACATTTGGTTCTTCTGAGATGGGCTTTTGGTATGATGTTTGGTATGGTAACAAATGAGCGTGCTGTGCTCATTTGCTTTCTTGTTGACAAGTTGCTTTCTTGTTAACAGTTTGCTTAATTCAGTGATCTGGTTTAGAACCTGAGCTTCAAAGTTTGCTGAGGTTAAAGGGTGTCTTTTAGTGACCCTGTGAGTTTTAGTATTGTCCTCATTTATAAGTGTGTCTGTCTCCTTGACTGTAGTGGATACTTGTGTGCATCATAAAAAACCTACTGCTATGTGGTTTATGCTCTGTGAGTCAGACAGTCACAAATGTATTTGTATTTGTATTCACAAATGGTAAAAAGATGCCAAAATAACTTTGGAGAGTCAGAAATTTGTTTGAAAAGTGGTATTTGATCCATGTGGCTCTCAACTGTATATTGAGATCTTTAAAGATAAGTACCTAAATTCTCATTAATCCATAGAAGTTTGCACATTTATTTTTATAAGAAAAGTCTGTGTATGTGTATGACATTTACCTCAGCACTTCAGAGGAAGGATTCTTTCGACCTAGGCACCACCTTAAGCTCTGCTGAATATGGTAAAAGTTATCATCTGAACCAAACCCAGCAACAAGTACATTCCTCTTGTGCTTCTGCTACCTGTAGATTTTGTACAAGTTTTATAGGCAATGCCAGGATGAGGAACCATATGCTATTTAGCTCAGATTTACCAGTTCAAAATGTATTTTCAGAAGCACTATTAAAAACAGAAGGTTTCTGTTGTGGTTTTGTGCTGTTAGGCAGCTGAGCACCACACAACTGCTGCCCCTACAGTGGGGTAGGGAAGACGATTGGAAGGATGAAAGTGAGGAGCGGGGGAAAATGAGTTGAGACAGACAGTTTAACAGGTAAAGCAAAGTGAAATAAGGGATTTGCATTTCCTGTCAGCTGGCAGGTGTTTAGCTGTTTCCTAGGAGACTAATGCTGTTAACTCCAAATGTTCCCCATCCTGTTTCTCCTTTCCCTCAGGCTGTATTGCTGAGTCATGTCATATGAAATGGGATATTCCTTGGATCAGTTGGGGTCTGCTGTCCTGGCTGTAGCCCCTTCCCAGCTCCTTGTGTACCCCCAGCCCACTTGCTGGTGGGGCCGTATCAGAAGCAGAAAAGCCTTTACACTGTGCCCTGCTCAGCATTAGCTAAAAAGTGTGTGTTATCCACACTGTTTTGGTCATAAATCCAAAATATAACACCATACCACCTGCTCTGAAGAAAATTAACTCTGTCCTAGCCAAAAGCAGTAGTTACCAAGGCTGAACAGTGCAATAGCGATTTGGGTATCAATGTCTTGATACTGAAAGTACTGATCTGGATCCAGTTGACCTCACAGTTTGTCAGCAATTTTTTCTCTATAACTCTTGGAAAAGCAAATGGCCAAATTTCTGTTTCTGCTTAGAGTCTGACTCAACCTATTTTCTGGGTTTTTTTGCACTTTTGCAAGTGCTGTTTTTGTTTTATGAAGATGGGTGAACACTGCAGCTCTTAGCCTAGGGCTTAGACACAATCTTAAGATTGTTATTGTCAGCAATCATTTTTGTCTGTTTTGTCATTTGCAAAGTAAATTTTGTAATATTGACCTTGTTTGTGAAGGTGTTGGAATCTATCTTGGGATCTCCAGCTGAAAGATACTGTACAGGCGTAGTACCCTGAGAAAGAAGGATTTCTGCCCTTGCATGGCCACGGTTGTATCATTTAGTGGGTCCTGGCCTCTACTTTGAATTGATAACAATGATTTGTTATAGTTCAGTACTCAAGAACTGCTAAAATTCATTGATAACTTTGTAGGAAGCCAAAAAACTTGTTGTGTTTTGTAAGGAAAGCCCCACACGTGCAGATAATAGCTCTGTGAATTTCCCTGTGAATAAACCCCCAAACCTGATGGTGAAATGTGCTCTTTTAACTATCTTTACTTGCATTTGCTTAATTTCCTCTTGTGTATTATAAAGTCTTTAGTTTAGTTTGAATTTCTCTTGAATGAAAAAGAAGAGGGTTTTTTAATTGAGTTTTATTTAGATAAAACTTTATTTTTAAATTTAGATTTGTAGTTGGAATAATTAAAGTGAAGAGCACCTTAACTTTACCTCTGTGACAATCCAGGAAAATCAATGAAATAATTTGGGTGACAGAGCTTGAAGTGAACTGAGCATGCACTCTTGAGTCTTTTGCCTAACATATACTATTACTGGACACCTCCTATTTTTTTCTCCCAGAGCTGAACAATAACTTTTGATTAAATACTTGGCAGTTACTTTGTATATTCAAAATTTAATAAGAAAAGGCTTCCCTCAAACCCCAAGATTTTAATCTAAATTGCTTTCCTCTGTTAAGTGATTGCGAACTCTTATACTATGACAGAGAAGATAGCACAAAAAAATATCAAAATTTCCCTCAGGAAGTTTATTTTTCTGAAACAAAACGCTGGAAACTGAATGAATAATTCAGTTAAAGTTGCTCCAGAACTGAATGCATGTCAAACAGTGCATTCTATCAGTAAACACTATCAAGAAAATCCAATCACATTGGTATTGACAGATTTTCATAAGGAAGCATATAGAAAATGGGTTGAAAGAGAAATATGTAAAGATATCCTAATATTTATTTTTAAAATCAGTTCTTAATCCTTCTGGGACAATAGGTATTAAGACAAATGCCATTATTGTATCCTAACGCTTGGGACTGATATAATCAGTTTCTTTATGCAGCTGGGATTCAGAAAACACGTTGGACAAACTCTTTGAAGCAGCCAGTTGTTTTTACACAATGGGCCGTGTTAGGAGGCCTCACATTTGCTATTTTAGATGCACTAAGTTTTTGAAGGTTCAGTTGAAGATTAACAACGGTCAAAGGTGGTCAACACCTCTGCAAATTAGATTTAAGAGAAAGGCTGATGCAAGACATGGAGGAACTTCCTTTTCTCCTCTGACTTTGTGTTACAGCAGTAGAGAGTACCATTTCAAAGACTGCCATGGAAGAACTTCTCCATCCCCGTCAGCATATTTAAAGCATCTGAAGATCCAGATGGATGTACACAGGGTAATGAACGATTGCAAGAGAGCGTCAGTTTTGAGGATCAGGCTTTGAATTGCAAAAATCTGTTTTGATGATTCACCCTGGTGTCAGGAAGGGCTCCTGTGCAGCTGTCGGAGGGGCCTTCAGAGGGTGATTCATTTACTGTAAGATGAATCACACCCTAGAAACACTCATGTCTCTTCATTAAATGAGTGAGTCTAGAGGACTAGCTTCACTGTAGGTATGAACTTTGGAGACATTTAAAACGGGGTGTGATAAATTCAACACCTGTTCTCGACATGGAAATTTATAGCTTCGACAGAGTACCTATGGCAGCAATACCAGGAACAAAGCAGCCTGTTCTTGCATTAATAGACCAGGGGCTGAGAAGGGAAGTTCTTGCCGTGCCCCAGCCACAGGGGTGTTTAGGCTGCAGGTCTTTGTTTCTTAATTTTACTACCAATAAAATAATGTTAAGGAAACTTCCCTGTCAGACCATCCAGGAGCCATTCTGGCAGTCACACCTGCACCGTCTGAGCTGGGACAGTGACCCCTTCATAGTGGGCAGCTCCAGTGAGCTGCCTGACTCCCTGCACACAGGATGCTCACACAGTCAGACCAGGTTTCCCTACTGGATCGAGCCCAGGTTTCCCACAGAAGACTCGCAGAAGTCCAGATCCTTCAAATAGTTTAATCTTGGTGCAACGCCTAAATAACGAAATAGCAAGGCAAGCTGGGTGCCTCTGAATAGGGACCCCAAACAAAGGAAACCATGGGATTTTATAACTTCACAAATCTAAATCTCTCTCGTTCAAGTCTGATTAATGCAGTTTAGGGCTGTGTGTGTTCACATATTTCGTAGAACATTCTGAGTTGGAAGGGACCCACAAGGATCATCAAATCCAACTCTTAAATGAATGGCCCATGCAGGGATCAAACCGACAACCTTGGTGTCATTAGCACCGTGCTCTAACCAGCTGAGCTCATCTTAGGGTTTTCATATCCAACTTGCAAATTTGAGAAGGCATGTTTCTATTTTAGTAATCTACTCATATTTTAGACCGGAAAGATTTTGGAAATGTCATGATTAGGTGTGCTACTTTGTAGTCACTGTTGAATTACAGTCTATTTTAATGTTCAGAATCTTAGACAGTTGCGTCTCCTGATCAGTCTGTGTCAGCTGATGTATTCTAATGCAAGCAGACATAAAGTTTATTTTCATGTTCTGCTAAATATTTCAGCAATTTCAAAAATGCTTCTGGCATGGCAAATACTATATGTATGAAGTACAACTGCATCTCCACAAAAGTGGAAATGCTCTCTAAGTGTTAACTTTTTTAAATAAAAGTTATGTGTAAGAAGTCATCTTCCCTACAGAGACGATTCCATGCCACGCTTTTTCCAGAGGGAGTGTGAGCCAGTGTTTGAGGTAGCTAAGCCTCAATCATGCCCAGTCTAATGTCTCAGATCTTGGACAAAGACTCTGTCTCTGTGATCTTGGTTATTCAGTCCTTCTGTGTTTCAGTTTGTACATGTGTAAAATGAGGGTATTTCCCAATTTTACCATTGTGTATTTTATATGTATACCATTAAACCATTGTATATTTACACATTTTAAAGATGCTCAAAATAATTTTTATTAAATACTTGGAAGAGAACTGCCACCTTTTCCAACAGAGGTTGATTTCTACAGAAGTTCTTCTATGCAGAGAAGGATGCGTGTATGTGTATTAGCATGCAAATATTTTAGATATGCGTCCTTGCAGGAACCCACTGATTATTTTATAGATTTTCTATTTTGTGCATATTTTCCTCATTATGGCAGAGATGCCTGTTTGGAACAAGTCCTTGAGAAAGGTGTTCCTGAGGATTGCATGAGAATACTTAATAAAGTGTGCAGATAGGGTAGAGGTATAGATACAAAACACATGAATATCATGGATATTTGTCTACTAACAGATGTTTTTCTTACTACATTTTGCTAAAAGGATCAGTGGTTAGTGAATGTATTCTGAGCATGAACATTTCAAGACAGTAGGATTGGTTCATTGTTGTGTTAGTCCAGTTTTATGGTTTAGCTTCTTTGAAATATGTTGGCATAAAGTAGGGGAAATTAAGCTTTCTCTTGGGAAGTGAATGCAGTAATCATAAATCTGAAAGTCTCAAGTATGTAGTAGAGCTTCCATTAACCCGGAGACCTGGGTCTCCTCGTGCTGGAGGGGCTAGTCAGTCTGCAGTAGTTTTAGTGACCACAGTTCCCTGGAGTCCTCTTTCGGAGCATCCCTTTTCTTGTGAAGTGTATTGCACATTTCTCTGTGTCGGTATCAGAGCCAAATGTATTGAAAACTGGTCTCCAAGGAGCTCTAGACCAGCACTTTATAAGCTGAAAGTGTATAATTCAGCCATTCATATGCCAAATACAAAGTATTGGTCAAGCGGGTATAAAGCCACAGAAGGTGACACACCTCAGCCCAGAAAGCCAAGCAAGGGAAAGTGAGTGATGTGGAAGCTTAATGTAGCTGTAAAAAAGAACATTCTTTTACTTCTATTCAGCAACAGTATTTTTTCAGCCTGAAAAACGATTTTCCTCCAAAAGAAAACCAGTACAGGAAGGGAAGTAGAGGGTTTTTCCCACTTCACAAGCAATAGTCATAAGTGAGTTTCACCTTGAAGTAGTAACTTTTATCATTGCACTTTGAAACATATTACAGAATGTTCATGCTTTATGGGTTTGTCTAAGTGTAGAACCCCCCTGAAAAACCACCTGAATGATCAGTAGTATTTGATAGATTTGTAAGTGATGTAGATGCATGAGTAACCCTAACTTAGGGGTGAAACACTATTCCAAATTACTTCTGCATGTGCCATGGTATTTATTCTGTATTGACAGGGTGTCTTCAATACCCATGAAGTCTCCCTCCTCCTCAAAAACCTGTTCTAGGAATAAATCACCACTTAGGATGTTCTTGTGATTTAAACCATGAGCTTGGCAGGCAGGAGACGTGTCCAGTTCCTGTCTCTACTCCAGCTGTGCATCAGTCAGCACAGCTGGATATCAGCTGCTAATGTGTGTGGCTGGTGAAGCCCTTTTTGCTGAGGTTTAAAAAGGTTTCATCCATGTAGTTCCAGATTTATTTTGTTTAGCTGTTTTACAGCTGTTTAGCAGCTTCCAGTCTTACTGGAATTTTAATTCTTTTTCATTAAAGAAACAGTATATGGTGAACCATGTTCTTTGTGAGTTTTTGCTTATTGTTTTGTTTGGTTTTGGGTTTTGATTTTGGTTCTTTTTGACGGATGTGCTTTTTGACCTTTTCATTTCCCAAGAATAGAGTGGCTTATAGGAGTAGCAATAAGCTGTATGTATGCTTGCTGGGGCTTTTTTTTTTTGTTGTCTTTTGTTGTTGTTGCTGATATGTTACAGTATACAGTAGTAAAGTAAGTTCACATTGTTTGCAAACCAAATAGTATCAACTAAAACATCTTTTGACAAAGGAAGATAATCAAGGACTGGTCTTCATCTCATGCCTTCTCTTGAATCCTAAGCCTGTTACTCCTTGGGCAGATGTTATGAGAAGAAAACAAACCAGTCCCTTAGATATATGTGGAATAAGGCACAAACTAAGCTGTAATTAATCCTTTAATTTAAGGTGAATACCTGCTTCAGAAATTTAATTTGAACTAGAGTAGAACAGTAGAGGAATGTGGGGAATCCTGAGCTTCTGTGTCCTGTGAATGGCACTTTCTGAAGAGACTCTGGAAAGGAGATTGCTGCAGCCCTTTCCACACAGATTGAAAGACTGTTAAATCATTGGAAAAGATAAGATAAGCCACTTCAGCCTGTCTCTGATTTGTCTTCCTTACTTGCTATTGTTGAACTGTCATATAACAATGTCAGTTAGGTTTTGATTTTTTTTTATATGCAATTGCACACAGATATTGTAGAGTTTCTTTATCAACTTTAACTAAGCCAGGTGAATAAAAATCAAGTATTCTTCGATAAGTAGTGTTGTTGAACCTGGTCAGCACTGGGATTTTTATCTGTTAGCAGAAATGGAGTTCTTTAATGAATATTGACTAGCCTTTAGGAGATGAGAAATTTTCCATTTCATTATTAACCAAAATCATAAATAAAGATGTATTATATATAGAAAGATAAATTCCTAATGGTAGTGCAATTCAGTGCACATGCTCTCAAGGAGCATGTCAATTCTTTGTTCCTCGTTCAGGATTTTGCAGCAGTTTTGCACTTGAGTAGACCTTCAATTTTGCATGAGGCCTCTACTTACATTTTAAAATATTGATAGAGATGGTACATGCAAAATTCCTATAATAAACTTGAGCAATAAAATTGTGAGTATTAGGAGAAGTCTTCTGACTCCTGTGCTTACATCTTAAGCTGTAGTTTTCATGTAACTGTTTTGTTCTTAGGGTTAAGATTTTCCTTCTTGTTTCTCTGAAGAAAAAAAAAAGTTTGCCTTTAGTTTTATAGATTGCTTCCATTTGGTTTTGACAAGTGGTTTAGTCCTTATTTTGAAAAGCAAAAGTGGGTGGAATACATGACTCTCTGTACTTTGACATAAAGACCTTTATTGATCTTTCTAGAAGCTCTTTAATACTGGGATGTTATTTTAGGTCTCTGCAAATATATGAATTTCCCAATGAAGTGATATGGTGGGTTTGACCCTGGCTGGACACCAGGTGCCCACTGAAGCTTCTCTATCACTCTTCTCAGCTGGACAGGGGAGGAGAGAAAATTATGAAAAGCTCATGGATCGAGATAAGGGCAGGGGGAGGTCACTCACCAGTTACAGTCATGGGCAGAACAGACTTGACTTGTGGAAATTAATTTAATTTGTTACCAATTCAATCAGAGTAGGGTAGTCAGAAATAAAACCAAATGCCTTCCACCACCCTCCCGTCTTTTTGTCCTTGTCTTCACTCCTGATTTTTCTTTACCTCCTCCCCTCAAACAACACAGAGGGATGGGGAATGGCCCTGCAAGGGCTCAGCTGCCTCACCAGGGTCTTTACTAGGGGCTGCAGTCCCTCCTCCCCCTCCTGCTGCACTGTCCTGAGTGTCTGCAGAGTTGCTTCTCTCATATGTTCTCACTGCTCTTGTGCAGTAATTTTTCCTCCTCCTCGAATGTGTCATCCCAGAGGCACTACCACCATTGCTCATGGGCTCAGCCTTGGCCAGCGACTCTTACATCCTGGAGCCAGCTAGCTTTGGCTCTTTTAGACATGGGGAACACTTCTGGCAGCTCCTCACAGAAGCCAGCCCTGCTACCAAACCCTTGTGATGCAAACCCAGTACTGGTGGCAACTTAAAACACGAAAAATGAATTGATTATGCTTGGTGAGCCTGTGCTAGAAACACTTGGAGTGGAATTAGGAAGGTAACTGTGAGATGAGTTGGGTTGATTGTGTTTTTCTTTGGTGTTCATTTTTCATGTTTGTTTTAAAACCATGGCTTTAAAGAAAGAAGAAAAAGAATTTCACCACAGGTAATTTCACCTCTTTGAGCTAAAGGTCTTGACATGTTCAGAGTCCTTTCTATTGGCTGTCACACTGGTGTGATTACACAACAATACATGCACCCTGAGAGCGGGGTAGTAATGGAAATAGATTTCATCATCTTCTCAATAATCCTGATTAAGCATGCTGATTTTGTTATGGAGCAGTAAGTTCATGCCTTCCTCCTATGTGACATGGCAACATGAGAATCCAAGGTCAGTAACTTTGGCCTTGAATTTTTCATGTTCTGAAATGATGATATCATTGTAGTGTTCTGTGTTCCTGGAAGAGTTGTTATGGAAACTTCATTACAGCTTTTCTAAAAATAAAGAAACAAACCCCCAAGCAAAACCTTTTTAAAACTCCATATACTTTGTTAATTTAAAAATTGTGTGTTACAACAATTTTTTGACAAATTAATTTTAGAAATTTGGTATGCAGATTGCTGCAGTCATGTGCAAGTTTATGCAGTACATAAAGGTCACTTATGGAGCTCATATTACTTGTTGTCACTGGGACCAGAGAGGTCCCATTCTGTGCCAGACCTGGGCTAGTGACAGACACAAGCTGGATGTGCAGTAGTGTCACCACACGTGAGCACCCAGGCTGAGTGAATTCAATAACAAGGGGAGAAAGGTCCACGTGCAAGGATGAAAAACACAAATGTTCAGGGGGGAAAAAAAAGCCATAGGAGTAGAGTGGAATAAATTTCCTTTGCCAAGTCTATTGAGAATTCTAAGCAGCCTGAAAGTCCCAAAAGGTGGTTGGATCTGGTTGGATCTTCTAGGTGATTGTACTTTCTCCCCTGGGTGGATAGCTGAGTTTCAAGGACATCCCTAGACTAGGATGGTCCTATTTTATTATTTTCCCTGCTATGGTGGCTTCTGGCATTGTGTTTCTTTAGTCTAGTGCTGCACAGCTGCATATGGAGAGTTTCAATTTTATAGAGTCTTCATATGTTTGATTTTAATATCTTTTTTCCTGTATTTATTTATTTATTGATTTCAAAGGTGTACTATACCTTCCTCATCACTATCAACGGTAAATATTGTGTTTAATGAAATTTTGGGGTGTTTTTTGGTCCTATTTTTAATCTTTTGGTGTTAACTGATTCTGAAAGTTTTCAGAGGAAAAAGAAAATACAAGTAATGGCAACATATTTCCTCTACAGGATTTATGAACGTGTCATTGATCCCCCAGAAACGAATTTGACACCTGAAATCAGTTTATGGCTTGGACAGAGAAACAGGAAACATGGTTTCTTTAAGGTAAGCAGATATGAAGTGGCACATGAAGAAGAAAAGTAATAATCAACAAGATACTTACAATTAGTTGTGTTACTCTCATGAAATACTCTACTCTATGAATTTTGGTAGGAACTGTGGACAGTTGGTAAACAGCTTGTTTATGAAGTAAAAGTTTCTGATATTTATTCCAGTCTTGGATTAGAAGGCACAGTGTTTATCTGTGCAAGGAGTCTATAGTGCAGCAATAGCCAATCTGCCTATCCTCGATCTGGGCATGGATTTGTTGCCAAGGTGATTTACCACCCACTTGGTTTCCCTTGGAAGCTGCCAGTTCCTAAGACGATTTTACAAGTTGCCTATTTTCTGAGGACCTCTCCTCAGAAGTCCCCCGATTTTAACAAGTTAGGACAATTATTTTATGCTAAAATTATTTCATCATAACAGCTAACAATTTTAATTGTGAAACAGAGGTAAAAGCCGACTTTTAACTTAAATGATGGTCTGAGAGTTGCTCTGAGCCTGGAGTTCATTTCATCCTCCAGCAGCTGAGCTGTCACTGGGAAGTGAAATTGATAGTATTATTTTATTCTACAGCTGTTGGTTTTTTACCTCAGCTGCTTCCCACTATTCCACAGATGGCAAACATATGTTTATAGCTACATGGGAAAAGGAAGAAGTTATATTGGAGTCGCCCATCCTAAATTCTTATTTTGTGCAGGCAGTCAGAGCCTCAGAACTCTGGGATATTGTATGTTTGTAAATTAATATTTCCACGCACTTTGGAAACAGCAGGATAGCTAATGATATGCTAATGAACTGACAATTTTTATTGATCATAATGAAAGCCGACAAGTGCCTTACTTTGCTTTATGCATGCTTGAATATTTTACTAACTTTCTTCAGGGCAGAAATATAATTGGTTGTGTTTTTTTTAATCCTCCTTGCAAGTTTCAGAAGTCTTACTTTTTTTTACTTTACTCGTTGTAAGAACTTGGGATTTTGCCAGTTTGTAAAGAATACATATCTCTTTCCATATATTTACATGCTCAGCAGGACCTCCTTTTCTTTTTCAGAGCAATTTGTTTCACTGTTTTAGCATATAAAAAAATATATCTATTTTCCTTAATGTGTAAACAGAGATCTGCAGGGAAATAAGAGCGTTAAAAAAGAATTAGCATTTTTGTATGTGTGTTGGAGCCATGAAACTGTGTGTAAGAAAAAGCACTGTATACTGCTTTCAGTATCACCCTTGACATTCCAAAAGTTTTCTTCCTTTAATGATAGTTAATTAATTTAGCACTAAAGCACATTTTGGTCATATTCTCATGCCTATATTAGATTATAATTCTTCAGTATATCAGAAGAGGTGGGATGGATATGCTATTCCCAAGTCACTGTGACCAGCTGCTGCAATTTTTTATATTTATGCTTTTGTTCCACATTTTATTTACAGTGATTATTTCACAAGTAGCCCTGCTGTGTCTGTGACCTTGCTGGGGACTGAAGTGCTCTATGGTGTAATCAAGGGAATTGAAGTCTCATCCCTTGCTACTGGTATCTCTTACTGGTTGTAACTTACCTGCTACTACTAAGCACTTGTTCAAACAAGACAGTGTGGTTGTAGCACAGCAGTCGTGGGAGCAAATGTGGAGCAGACTCAAATAGCTTTGTCTGCTTGCTTTGAAGGCAGTCTCATAAATTACTTCCTTTGAAAACTACATGCTGACCCTTCAGGTTTGTTTGTGTGTCTGTCGTGGTTCCAGCCAGGACCGGGTTAATTTCTGCAGTAGCCTGGAGGGTGGGAACATGGCCAGGATATGGAGGTTATTTTATACCACTTCATTGCCAGGGGAAGGGAGAAAGGGACTCTCTCTTTTCATGGAGAAGCAGTCCCTTTGGTCGAGAAAACATGGTGGAGGAAGTTGCCCAGTGTTGTCTATTATCATGAATGTTTGTCCATGTGAATAATTTCTTACATCCTTTGTTATTAACATTCTTGCTGTTACTGTTCATGTTCTTATCCCATTGCTGTTTCCAGTAAATTGTTCTAATCTCAACCTGTGATCTTCACCTTTTGTGCCTCCAATTCTCAACTCCATCCTGCTGCAGCAGGAATGGGGAGGGAAAGGGGGATTGAGAGAGAGCCATCTGCAGTATGCCCCCATCTTGGTGGGGGCACTGAATTGGGGAGAACCATTCACAACAACCTTAATTTATCCACCCTTTTTTCTATACCATCTACCATACCCAGATCCTACACCTTCCAACTATATACAGATGAATATATCTATATATGTATATATAAATATACACAAGCACAAGTATCATTTCCATAATCAATGGCTGTCCCTCCAAGACACCTGTTGAGTTCATTTAGCCGATGACTGTGGGTTCTCTCTGTCCTGGATGTCTCCCAGAGCAGAAGGGCTGGTTGCCACCTGCAGCAGGAGGTCACCACTGGTGTATCTGGAGCGGTCCATCCTCACTGTCCATGGTAGTTATGGCACACAGTGGCAGTGTCATTCATCAGTAACTCCATGTCTGAGCCACACCCCCTCCTGAACACTGCAGAAATTAACCCTGTCCTGGCTGGAACCAGGCCAGTGTCCCAAAACCAAGATTTGTTATAGGGCTAGAGAATGCTATTATAATCAGATTAGGAAACCCAAGTAAATGCAACTGAAAGGAAAAAAAAGAGTGATGCCACACATCCAGGGAACTCTCTCTCTGGGATGGATCTGATTACTGTCAGGATCAGAATTATCTGCAGTTTCATTTTATTGCTGGGGAGAACCCTTCCCCCTAGGGATGCCTCCAAAGAGCTACTGCAGAAATGAGCTTATTAATGCATTGCTGACAAGGTGATTCATGTAGAAAGACAGTAATTTTCATAACTGCTAGACCAGGCTCTATTGATCCTGCTTGTTTTGTCTGGGCATTGTATAGTAGGTGCTTGAGAAGCATATTGGTATTTTTATTGCACAGCATCATATGTATATCACATATATATGTACATATAATCTCATATGATTCTGTAATAATTTTGGACTTGGAGTTGTATGACCTAAGGTGAAAACTACAGTGCCAAGGGCAGCTGTTCAGGTGCCTGGCAAGGGGCATGTCTGCCCAGTGCAGAGCAGCACAGTGGAGATGGAGTGGAAGTCTAGTGGTGTTGGCATGGCTTTGCTTAGGCACACGAGTTTCAGGCATTTCTGCTGGTGCTTCTGTGCAGAGCCTTTCCCCAGCCCTGGCCGATGCAACTTGCACAGCTGTGTGGCTCACATTATCTCTGTGGGAGAAGTAGGTTTTAAAGGGGGTGAAAGGCAATGGAGGAAATGAAAACACAGAAGTGGAGAGCTCATGGAATATATGAGCCTTTTCACAGAATGTGGGTGAAGTGTTCTATTTAGCAGAGACACGAGAAGTGCAATAAACTGGGCTTTTGTATTACATTCTCATAGGATGGGCTTGATATTTAGTGCTGCAGACCTGAATTTCATCCTGGTAATCTGCCTGCACAGATGAAAGCTCTTCAAGCTAGCGAGTCCTGATGCTGAAATGAAGCTTTCATTGTCATTAGCCAAATGTTTTTAATGATAATGTAAAGGTGATGTCTGCTTGGGAAGGGAAAACTGCAAAGACTTTGGCTGCTGACATCTCCCTGTCAAGGCCAAATCCAAGCTCTCAACAATCTAGACTTAATGCTGAAGGAGGAATAATCTGAATTTGTTCATGTTTGTTACAATCATTATTGCTGTAATAAGTGTTTGCCTATAATGAAGTCTTTCTATTAAAAAAATACATCAGCAAAATTTCTGCCATTTGAAAGTTCACTTCTGTACTTGATCATATTAATTCTGTTTCATAAGGTTTATAGACTTAGAAGGCAGCTATGTTAGTGAACTGAAGTTCATATTCACTTTTTTTTCTGTGGTAATATGCTTTCATGTGGCCAGAAATTAAGACACACAAAATAGTTGTGTTTGACTGTATTTAAATGTATTTAAATGCAAATCTATCTGAAAGACAATTGAGCAGTGTGACTCTGATGCAACAAACATATTTGAAGCTGAAGATGCACTTTAGTAAAAAAAGGCTGAAGAAAATATCACTTCTCTCTGGATGGTGTCTTGTTAGCTGGGTGATATGGTCTGGTGCACCTTTGTAATCTCATTTACTCTTGGCTGAGCTTTTCACTGGAGAGGCTTAAGTGTTGAAATGTATTTTTATGCCTCACCTTCTAATTTCTCACTGATGACTGCTGACAGAAAGTATGTAAAATGGCTTTCAGGATGTTCCATTTCTAGTGACATTATTACTTCTCATTACTTATGATTTCATTATTCTCATAGAGGAAAAGGTTAATAAATGTATATACTTATGCAAGCAAGACAGTATGATCTGATTATCTCTATTAATATTTTCAGTTAATATTTGATCATGAAACAGTAAGCAGGAAACAGTGCTTGCTGATTACCTTCTGCTCTTTTAGCAGATGAACATGTAAATGTTAAATGTTACCTGCTGTAGTTGCCAGGCTTCAAGGGCTGTCTGAAGCCTTTATTTTATTTATGGGTGGAGTTGAAGTGCCTATGAATATGTCCTTGGTCTGCAAAACTCACTCTTCTGCAATTTAACTGAAAATTAAAACATAGTCTTGCAAATCAGTAATTTAGTTAGATAATAACTGCTGCCATGATTAATTTCTTTTCAGATTAAAGAAATTCTTCTGTCTGGGAGGAGACAGAATGCTGTGTCACAACATCTGATTAACAGTCAGGGGAAGTGCAAATATCAGCACTTGAGGTCCCTTGTCTTCCCTTGCTCCTCTCCCTTAGTGCCCGTGACATTGTTAAAGCTAGTGAAGTAAGCACATTGTACAGTCTGAAATGTAGCAAAAGCTTTGTCCTGAGCTTAAAAGAGCAAACACAAGCTTCAGCTTTTTCTGGACTGCTTGGAGCATGTAGGGTTCTTCAGGGCCCAGATGTGCAGGGATACTGGGCCATTGCTGCTCCCATCTGGGCTATCCTTGCAGGTCAGCACAACAGAGGGTGCAGATGGCACTGCATCTTTTGGTCCTTCCTCTCTCCTGTCCTGCCTGGTTTCGTTTAGGAGGCTCATACAACTTCCATTGACTGGCATTGACCTTCTGCCAGTCCTGCACAGGGCATCTTTCTCTCCGTCTGGGCTGGAGAGAGGATTTAATTCTGACTGATGGCATGATTACATGAACTGCCTGTTGAGATACGAAACTAGCAGGCTAAATGAAACCAAACAATGGAAGTGTAAACTATTACTTACATCTGGCACTATATACTTGTCTTTTCACAGTGTTTGATTTCACAGTCTTAGTTGGCTGAATCACTGAGGAGTTTTACTGTGGAGTTTTTTTTGTCTTTTGGAAAAGTGTGTCATTGGCTTGAGCAACGGGTATTATTTCACTGCTTTTTTCACCAGTCTCACCCCGTTTTAAGTCATTTAAGCAGCTTATATTGGTGATTACAAAAGACAAAGCAGTATTATTTCTGTGTTCCGTGAAAATTAAAATCCAGACACGCAGATAGGAGGAGTTGTTATATTTTGTTCATCTTCAGTTAGTTTCCTCACAGGAAGAGAGAGCTGGTAATTTTTTTGTATCCACTGAAGAAGTAGCTTGTGAAAAAGCTTGTATAGATTTACGTGAGTGTTTGTAGTCTGTATTACCAGTTTTCTCTTGTTTTACAAAGGGTGTTATTCAAGATGTGAAAGTCATCTTTATACCTAATGGATATATAACACAGTGTCCTAATCTGAATCGCAGTAAGTAGCAATTTCTTTATTTTTTTCTATTTTAGATTTTTCATACGGATTGTTTCCTTGTTTTAAAAATAATATACTCAGGGTTGTCGGGTTTTTTTTGCATGTGCTGACTTCCAGAAGGTAAAACTTCTGTGTAAACAGATTGCATTTTATGTTCAGATAAATCAAGTATGATAGACTGTTGGTTATTTATGGGTTTTTGTGTCTTTCCTTCTCTTCCTTGCTGTTTCTTTTTACTCTTCCTCTATTGAGCATGCCCAACCTGCAGTGATTTCCTAAGTCTGGTGCAAGGAATCATGGATTTGCAAGAACTCCTGGCAAAAATGACTGCAAAAGTAGGTACCTAAGCTTTTTTTGTTACTTGCCCATTTCCTCCTGTGCTGAGATGAAAGTATTTATTCCTTATGCAATTATTCCACATTTTCATAGTACAGCCATTTTTTTCCTCCCTGTCTGCAGTAGATTTAGGGACATATCTCCATGGATGTCCCTTAAGCTTAATGCAGTTGCTGTTGTCTGCTTTATTATTTGTCAGGTAATGACAAAATGCCCAGGGTCTGATTTCCTGTAAGAAGCCTTAGTCTGATTTCCCTTTTCCTGCTGAGGGATAAATGCAGAAACAAAAGAGTGAAATCCCTCAACAATTTTTTCACCACATGATGCTGTCAGAGGGAGGTGTGTTTGCTTGTGGGAAGTCCTGTGAAATCTTTAGGACTGGCATAGTCTCCTTTTTGGGAGCTGAAATGAGCTCCCAAAATGAAAATGCCTGTGAACTTGCTGGCTGTGCTGATCCTGACATCACCTTTGATCAATGATTTTATCAGTATGAAAATCAGTCCAGTTCCAGGGGTGTGCTTGGGTCTTTCCCCCCCCCCCCCCCTTTGTTCTGTCCCCCTCCCCTGGTTTGGGTCATGAATAGGATGAATGGGAATCTATAGTGTTGGGAGGGTTTTTCTGTTTGCTTGTTTAGAATTTTGGAGATCTTTGTGCTCTCCTCCTGCAATACACAGGCAGTCTTTGTGTTAGCCAAGGCCTTTCAGCTAAGGCTGTGGTAAATTTTGGGGTAGGAAACTGTGTTTTAGAGGTGACTGAACCCCTAATACCTGTTAAAGGACAATCTGAACACTTTTTGAGGTTAATGTTGGTGAACCATCTGGTTTGTGGTAAAGGGCAATTAATTATCTCTTCTGTAACAGCACTTCCATGTGAATTACTTACCGATTTAACTACAAATTCAACCAACCTGTAGAGGCCTTTAATCTCAATGTAGTTATTGAACAGGAATTTCAAAAATAGGATTTGCATAGTAGTGCTGCTCATGTGAAAACATTATACTTTTTACTGTGCTGTCTTTAAGTGTTTTTTTCCTTCCCAATAGGAAAGGAGAAGCTGTTTTTAGAGAGTGTGTGCATTATCCTGACATTGCTCTTACTTGGCTGACGTGCTTTGGACAGGCTGGCTCCCAATGCAAAATGTGAAGCTTTTAGTTCAGTTTTCTGCTTGTGCTGTGAAAGAGAGGCAATTATTTTGAGCCCTGCTGGTGGTATGAGCAAGTTCCAATTATGCACTGTACTGAGTAACTTGCTTCCTCTGATGTTAATTATATTTTTGCTTGCTAGTACTTTATGAGGGGAAGCAAATAACAGTATTTGTACTGCAAAGACTCTGTAGTTTCATAAAGTGGTGCTGGGATAATCCTTCATTGCAAGTTCCTTTTCTCTTACAGCAGTCCACTGACTGTTTCGTTGCAGTTGTTACAGAAATACTGTTGTCCAGGAAAAATGTATGCAGCAGCAAAGGAGGTTAATTTGGTAGACAAATGCTGGCTAAAAATGGAAGGTCTGGAGGGAAGCATTAAGGTTTGTGCATTAGGCCTTTTAAATCGTAGCCACAATAGCCACAAGTGGTACTAATGTAGATACAAGTGTACTGTGTGGGATGATGTATGTCAAGGCAAAGAGCAAGGCTTTGAAGGGCTGTGAGCTGCCTGCAGAGATCCTGTTTAGCAGGGCAGGTGGTCAGCAAACAGCTTGCTAATGTACATGGGCAAGGATCCCTAGCTCCTGGTCCTACAGAAAGAGATACAGAGCATGAAGAAGACGTTTTGAAAAAGTAGTTTGATGTCTAGTTGTTGTTTTAGGGCTCCACTATATCTAAGATTTCAGTGTCTCCTTCAATCTCTGTTGGTTACAGCTGTATCACAGCACTGAATAGACCAAGGAGTGTTGTTTGCAATGAATGTGTATGTGCCGTTTATATAAATTAAAACTCAGAGCTGGTCTTGCCTGTGAAGAAAACACCTGAGTAGTGATTTCAGGCTCTGATAATTTTAGTAGCTGTGCAAATCATGCAGTGTGAGGGCAGGAAAGAGGAGTACCCTCCTGCCTGGGCTTTACCTCAGGGTCTCTTGAGTCCAGTGCTGGCTCAGGGTGGGACAGAGGGGCTGTGTAAGGGGCCCAGCAGAGCATTGTCTATAGCAGGTTGTCATGGAGTGCCATGTACCAGCAGCATTTCATCCTGACCCACAGTCTAACCATCCTTATGTCCTCTTCCTACCTATGTTTTGTAAAGACATAGCTCTTAAATATGACTAAATGCCAGCTTTTAAAACCTGTTTTATTTTTGTCATGATTTGAATTAATTCTGAATCTTTCCGGTATATATGTCCAGTTGATTTAATCTTGTGTCCTTAAATAGCGTCACACCATATGTCAGAGTATTAGAATCTGGCTAAAATATTGGTTTGCTGCAGGAGAAAAGGATTTTGCTATATTGCAGCTTTCTTAACTGCTGTGCTAGAATACTGTTAGTTGCTCTTTAAATATAATGGCTAAAATAATTCATGCAGCTTTAACAATCTGCTGAAATCAGTCTGGGCATCTCCTGCATTTCTTTGAGTGGAATATAATTTCTTTTGGTAAATTATGGGCCCACACTAGTGTGTGCTTTGTATTCAGATGTGCTTGTTACACGAAGATTTCCAGCACAAAACTTTCTACTGAGTCTTTCCTTGGTTGAGGTCGGAAAGGTTGAAGCTTGAATTTGATTAAAATCAAGAAAAATCAAGCATTGAGTTCAGTGATGGGCTAATTAATCTGGTTTGTTTACATCGTGAGTTTTTATGCTAGGAACACTTTTATGAACAATGAAATTTTCCATATAAATTTTGATGCTTTGGGGTGATTTTTGATATTTTTGTTATTTCTTTTGCCAGAAACAATGGTTTTTTGACAGAAGCCTGTAATCTTTTAGTTATTTGTATGAGCAGGGGAGGAGCCAGGAAAGAATGCACATATTTACTTCTAAATATTAAGGCTCTTTCCACATTTGTTTACTTCTTCTTAGTATTAGAAAATGGAAAAGCAATTCTGAATTCTCCTCAGGATTAGAGATCACAGTACTGGGTATGAGGTGTTCGTAGATGGGCATGGTTCCTCTCTGGAGGATGTTTAGATGGTAGTTTGTGTGAAGGGGAGGTCTGTGCTATGGTTTCTCCTTTGATTGTGTACTACACTAAATTAAAATGGTTTTTTCTTTCCCCTCCAAATATCACTTGCTATTATGAGGTTAAAGAGTATTAGTCTGGCTGAACCTTAACAATGAGATGGGGAAGTCAGTCTGTGCCAGTCTTCCTGCTTTTTGACATGTAATCAGCTTGATGAGTGATTAAGAATTAAAAAAAAAAAAAATAAAAAAAATTAGTTTTTGTACTTGTAGTAGTGTCCAGACATTCCTGAGGAGATCTTAGGGATTTGTTACAGTACAAGATACTGTTGCATGAATCCTAAACTGTTGTCAATTGGCATGGATAGCTCCATCAGAGTCCGAGGAACAGGGGTAATTTGTACCTGCTGTGTCCTGGCTCTGTGTTTCGAAGGTAGTAGTCAAATTTGGTATGGCTAAAAATACCTATAGTGTTTCTACTTTTTTAAAATAATGTGTTTGAATTGCAGTAATCTCATCAAGTTACTTTAATTTGTAGTTAAATTATGCAGAAACAAGACTGAGTCAGTTGGAAGACTGTCATTGTGAGAAGACTTGTCAAGTAAATGGATTGATCTATAGAGACAAAGACTCATGGGTTGAAGATGATCACTGCAGGAACTGCACATGCAAAGTAAGAATTTCTGAAGAGTTTCAAGAATAAGACCTCATGAAAGTGTGAAAATGGCCTTTAATTCTGAAAATTACTATGTTTTTAGTATGGATCTGGTGGCAGCATGGACAGTAGAAAGGGAAATGGTAAAATAAATGAATAAAATTTTGACATTGCTTATTTGCAAGATTCATAAATAAAATCTGCTTTCCCTTGACAATGATTTCTTATTTGTTCTAATTATAGCTGTGAGGACTTTACCGTTTTGGGGTGAATGGGTGGCACTGTCTGTGTTTGGTTTGGAATTGTTTTCACTGCAGTAGCTTTTTCAAAAAGGGAGCATTATCTTAATAGTATTCATAGATGCTTAGTCGCATCTTGCATGGTAACAACTTGCAGATTCTGTTTTCAGCATTTATCAGTCTGAAAAATACAAGGAACAGCAAGAGAATTAGTATGTAAAACGTGTATCTTTGAAATTATTTGATAAATATCAGAAGAGAGCCTTTGCTCAGGAAAATAGAAACCTGATTGTTAAAAATCTCAAAGATGATTGGAACAGCCTACAGAAAGTAGTGCTTATATTCTTGTAAATATAGATTTATGCTTTTCACTTAATACATTTTGCTTGGGGCATGGGGGGTAAAACCAGTAATATGTATCAAAATGGGACAGTTCACCTTCAGATGCACTTTGATTCATTTTGTAGTTGGATGGGATTATATTTGCTCCTAAAGGATGGGTTTGTAATCTAGAATGCTATTTTCATTTACTTAACTGTTTTTTATTTGTGTTTTTTTATAAAATACTCACTAACTGCAGCAGTAGTAGTAGAATTTTGTCTTAAAACCCTTTGCTTAGAGTGGAGTTGTGGAATGCCGAAGGATGTCGTGTCCCCCTCTTGAATGTCCTCCTGATGCTCTCCCAGTGCATGTGGAAGGCCAGTGCTGCAAAGTGTGCAAGGGTAAGTACATCACACAGACTTCCTAGTTTCACTTTCTGTTTAAGCAGAGTTTCTGAGATACTCTTTTTACCTGTTGCCAATGTAAAATTATTCATTTTCTTTGGGACTGGGAAGGCTTACTTGGCTTCAGCTTGTATTTCCTGTTGATGCTGAGGAGCATCAAGCTGGACCTTCTGTTGTGATGAGTAATCAACTGAGCTGTTACCTTTTTGGTTATATTTTATTTCAGGTTGAAAGGTTGTTCTTTAAAATAAACATGACAGATTACCAGACCCTGGGTTAGTATCACTGTGCAGAGTGGAGTGATAGCTTGCTGTAAATAATATCAAAATAAATGAATGAGAGGAAAGAAAAGTAAAATTTTGCGATCAGTGTTACTGTCAGCTTTCAATTCCATCTTCTGGTAATGAAACCTGTAAAGTAATGTTCACAGAATATTCAAAATTTGTTGTCTTAGTAGTAGTACAAGGAACAAAGACAATTTCTATATGAAAATTTTGTCTCTATACTGATGCCAGTCATACCTTAAGAAGCACAAATTATCTTTCCCCTGATCTGTTCTGGAAGACTGGTAAGCTTCATGCATGAATTTTTCAATAATTTATTAATGCAGGGATGTTGAATTATTTTAAGATTTATTAGGAAAATAATAAGACTTTTTTGGCATTCTGTCACCCTTCAGATGTGGAATTCATTAGTTCCATGCACAAATATCCTTTAGCTGTGATCCTGCACTTGGTCTTGTTTACTTATGTAATCTCATTTCTCTCAGCTATGTGTCAGCATGAATATTCTGCATGCTAAAAGATGTTCATGAACAGAGTGCTTGGGTGGTAAAGTGGCCATGCTGGCCTGGGTTTTTTTGCCTCAAAATATTTTTGTTTGTAACACTGAGAGTCTAGAAAGTTCTTGCATGAAACTGGACACTTCTCTTGGCGAGGGTGTGCACGTGGTCAGAATCTGACACAAAGGAATTGTAAGGTACAAAATTGTAAATTCAGTGTATATCCCCATGAGTAAACTGTGTTCCTGTTATTTGTAATGGAAAGAGGAACAATCAAACTTGGCTTTTGTCAGTGATTGGCACAAACTTGACTCGTTATTCTGACAAGAACTCAGCATGTCAGTCAATGGGAAGAGACACATGGAAGTTGATTGAAATTGATTGTAAATGCCACCTCCTTGACAAAATGATGTGCCAGGACCACAGTTAGTCACTTTTGGGGAGATAGTGGTAATTGCAGAGGTTTCCAGAGGGCTGCACTGCAGGTGTTATTTTCTCCATGCTTTTTCTATTTAGCTCTGATAGAATCATCAGTTGTAATTTGCTGTCTCTCAGGGTTATTGAATGGCTGGATTATTGAACACTTTCCTGCCTTAGCTAAGGGTTAACAAAGTAGCTCTAATGTCTGATATGTTAAGATGTTTAGGTGGTTCAGTTTTGATCCCTGCCATCTTCTGTTAGCCTTTCAAATAATATTTGACAAAAGACTATAATTTTGTTTAAAACATCATTTTTCTGACTTGTGTATTAACTTGCTTTCTAGTGTGTCCCTTCTTTTGCTAAAAGCACTCGTGTCAGGAGGAGACAGAAAGAAAAAGGAAATTTCTCTATTCATATTCTCCCAAAAATAGTTACTGGGATTCCTAATTTAAACGAAGCTTCTTGATCTGAAGTGTTCTTATGTAGTGAGATCACAAGTTGGACATAAAAACTAGGGCAGCTTTTGAAAAACAAAGAACAGTAGGATACCAAAAGGAAGATGCCTGTTTTTTAAATGCTCTGGTGGTGATAAAAACTGAGTTCTCCTGAAAATTGTTCTTTTTTTTTCTTTTAAAGAAATGATAGTTTTCACAAAAATTCATTAGAAGAAGATGATCTAGCAGTCTTTTCTGCTTAAAATTTGTGAAGCAAACTGGCTATGACAGTTGCTGCTGTGGAATTGCCCTGTTGGTATCAGGAGGCACACATGCACTTGTGCTTCACTTGCTATTCAGGAGAGAAATTGAGGTAAAACAGCTCTAGGTAGTATGTGTCTTTCGAGAAGAGTACTCTCAACACTTGCACTGTGCATGTGGCTTGACTCAGGAAACTTCTGAAGCTCTCCTGAATTACAACATAGGATTCATACCTTTCAGCTTTCCTTTCAGTGCTATAGGTCAGTCTGTTACTGGTCAAGTAGAGGAAGAGCTGAAACGCCGCAAGAAAAAATTATTTTATCAGTGTTTAGCATTGATCTGGTCAGTAATGTAGGGTGCTTTTATAATGGATACTTGTGTCAGATTGTAACAGTCCAGCTGTTCTCTTTAATTAATGGCTTTACTGTCCATCTCTGGGACTGAAATTTAGGCATGTAGCTGCAAAAGGGCTGTGATAGTTATGGTAATACCTGACCAAGCCCTGTGCTACTGTGGCCCTGCTGAAGGTTGCCTTCTCTGTGGTGCAGTATTCCCACTTTGCCTTGAAATGAATGAGGAATGCTCACATGTTCTAGCCTGTTGATTCATTTGTGGAGCTGCTTATCTTTGGCAGAAGGATCAAAACTTCAGACAAGAATTTTTCAGTAGGAGCTTTGTTTCCTGGGAAATCTGCTTATTTCGTGTGTGCTTGAGGAATATTTTTCTGAAATAGATTTTTGCAGTTTGTTGATTCAGTACAGTCATTCACTGCATCTAATCCATTTTTGCAGTGCTCTGGCAAGTTGAAGAGTTCATCTTTGAGCCCACAAAAAAAAGGGAAGGCTTAATTGAAATCTGTGCTTGTATTATTCTCTCGATGAACTGTACACTACAAAATGTCTCCAGTTCTTGAAGTGACTCACAAAGACCTCTAGTAACACAAATCCTGTAGCTAGTCTACAGAATGTCAGTAGTGAAAATATTTTCTATTGAATGCTAAGGAATTTAGTCCAGGACATGCTGTCTATGCTCTTATTTCCTCTCTTTAGTTTGGGTAAAAATGCTATTTTCTCTTAAAAATTAATTTATTGTTTGCTACTTTGTAATTATATATAACACTAACTTCTGATGAAAGGAAAATGCAACATATTTTTAATGTATTCGTATTTTTCCAGTGTAGATGAATACTGACTTTACTTGTGTGGTATGCCTCGCATTTGTTTACTGCTTAAACACTGATTTAATTTATTTTTAATCTCCCTCCTTCCTCTCTCCATTTACAGCAAAGTGTATCTATGGAGGCAAAGTGCTAGCAGAAGGTCAGCGAGTATTAACCAAGAGCTGCAGGGAATGTCGAGTAAGTTTCAGCTGTATAAACTTCTCCTGATTCTAAATGTATCTGTGGTGTTCAGAAGTGACAGTGAAAAGTTAGTGCATTTCTTTAGGCTTCCTTCATGCAAATGTGGCATCTGTTGGCTTGAAAAGGTGACCTTGAAGTCAGTGAAAGCCATAAATACAAAAACAAGGCAGGAATAGGACCCTTGCAGGATTAAAAAATATAGGGGCAAAATCACTCGGAAGCAGGTTTTCTTTTATCTCTGCTTTCATGAGCTCTAGTAAAAAGTAGCAGCATCTTAAGCCAATTACTAATTTCAGCCAAATTGTTAAAAGCAATTCAAGCAGCCTGGTTTATGTTGAGTTATTCTGTATTTCTCCTAGTGTTAAACTATATACAGCTCTTCTAATTACCAAGGTGTGCTACTGAGGATGGGCCTGGACTGGGGTCTTTCTTGGCAAATTCATACCACTTAGACAACTACAGTCAGTATTTAAGAACACAGGTAAACAGGCTCTGTTAGAACCATTCAGGGAGTATTGGTGAGAGTATTGGAAAAGATTACAGTGATCTGGTTATTGTTGTGCTTGTAGTTGCATGTACACAGTAGCAATTTTGTGTTCTCTAATGGAAATGGACAATAACTGGTTGCAAATGTTTGAAAACAGCTTGTTATGCAGACTTATTTTGCTGTTGTTACTGTTTATCTGTATAGGGGTGCTCAGCACTGCATAAACAAATACATGGGCAAGGTCATTGCCTTGGAAGCCACACTGAGATGCCTGTTGTTTATAATATGACACAGAATGTTTATTTGAGAGGGGAAAATGAGAACAGGAGGATTTTCACGTTCAAGTGAAACCAGAGCGATCTGAATTATGTCTGTGGAACTTCTCTGTGCTATAAGCAAGAGTATTGTATTAATCATTATGTGTATGATAATACATTCATGAAGAATAAAAGCAAATACTGACCATCAAATATCTGTCATTAGAAATGAGTAAAATAATGAAAGGAGCTTTTGAATTTTGCTTATTGTTAAAAGAAAATGATATGCCAGTGCTAATTACAGTAATGATGCAGTTGGCATTTACATCTTAATGGAGAGTATTGATAGGTGTTTGAAATGACATCTGTGAATGACACCATAAAAATCCATGCCTTTAAAACACACCCCAACAAACAGAAGGTATTTCTACAACTGTGCTTCAAGAAGGTATTACACCTCACTGGTCTGGAGAGGGTTTTTACGTGGGTGCTTACATGTGCTTCTCAGGATTTGGTGTGTCTCCATACAGGAAGTTCATTCCTTATGCCTGCAGCATATTGACCTCCTGAATCTCTAAGCAAAACACCTACTTATTTACTGCCTCAATTAGAGATGCTCACTAGATGAAGGATGAGTGGTGATGAGTCAAACTGTGGCTGTGTCATTCTTTTCTGTCCTGTGTGGACAAGTTGTTGTATGAATAAAGGAAGGCCTTTGTGATAGGGGAGAACTATAACAAATTTAATATGGTTTAATTTTTCAAACTTGAAAAACAGACATCAGGTTTCAAAAGCTGATGATCCATGAAGGAACACAGTGGAGGGTGCACATCAACTGTGAATTTAATAGTGTTGATAAAGGTGATTTAAAAATCTTCATGCCTGTAAAGGAGGATATATTTGTATGTGAGGTAATGTCAAAAAGATTAAGTTGAAATTTCACATTTCAGTTTTTATTTGAAGGTAGATATTTTATTCCTTGCATAGGTACTGATCCAAGCTTAAGAGGCTTTTAACTTTTAAATTTTTCTATCTAACAAAAAGTAATAATACTACTAATGGATCCAGCTGGATCAAAGATTTTCTTTATCAGGCTGTGGGATGGTTTTTTAATTTCTGGAAACTAATCCAGACTAAAAATATTTATGATGCATATCCTCTTAACTGTAAGCACAGATGTTGCTGATGAACAGCCATTCCCAGCTGGAATCCTGCCCATAAACACTCTCTTAGATGAAGCTACAATGACAAAATGAATGCACAGGTATTTCTAAGAATCCCAGAATTGGAAGAGACCTCTGGAAGTCACCTTGCCCAAGTCCCCTGCTTGAGCAGGGCTAGTCAGACCCAGGTGCCCAGGACTGTGTCCAGATGGCTTTTGGGTATCTCCAAGGATGGAGACTCCACAGCTTCCCTGGGCAGCCTTTGCTGGTGATTGGTCAGCTTCACACTGAGAAAGGGTTTCCTGATATTCAGATGAACCCTCCTGTGTTCTGGTTTGTGCCCATGGCCTCTGGTTGTATCACTGAGCACCACGTAGAAGAGCCTCCATCCTCTTTGCACCCCCCCTTTGGGTATTTTTGTGCATCTCTAATTACCAAATTATTGCTGTAATAATTTATTGCTGCTCTTTCCAGTAAATGGTTGTTATCTCAACCTGTGATCTTTACCTTTTTTGCCTCCAATTCTCGTCTCCATCCCACGGCAGGGGAGGGAGAGGGGGAGGAGGAAGTGAGCAAGCAGAGCATGATTTCAGTGGGAGCACTAAATTGGAGAATAGCATTCCTAAACCATGACAGGCTGTTACTGATGAGTCTTCCAGGAGAAAGTTCCAAATAGCAGTCTTAGTTGTCACTCTAAGAACAACATTGTTCCTTATCTTTACAAAAACCTTTTTGGTCAAGCTTCCTGAAGGTGAGTGGATCTCTGTCCATCTTTCTAGCACCTGTGGGCACACTGTGCCTACCCACTCCCAGCATTAATGGAGAAGAATTTGGTTTTGTACCTTTTGCTGTCCGATGGTTATGAACGGACATCATGTCATTCAGAGGCAGCTGATCAGCTGTACATTCCCAGTCCAAAAAAAGCTATGGAAATGTTTCTGTTGACTTTCAATAAACCACATCACTCTGCTGGGGAAACCCACAAACAACAACAAAAACCAAATCAAACACTTACTGAATGCAGACAGGTGCTGTTTTCTAAAGCACACACACATTCATATTTTCTGGCCTCCCCACCAAAGAGAGAGATGGAGCAGCTGGAGAGAGACCAGACATGGGCCAGGAGGATAAATGAGGGACTGGAGCATCTCTCACAGGAGCAAAAGCTGAGAGAGCTGGGACTGTGTAGCCTGGAGAGGAAGAGGCTCAGAGGAGGTCCCAGCCATGTCCCCTCCTCACTGCTGCTAAAGTTATCCTGTCCTGGCCACAACCATGGCACAGCTAAATCAAGACAGGAAAAAAACCCCAACAAAACAGCCTTATCTAGATCTTGCTATTATTTTTCAAAGCCTGTCATCAGAGATGAGCTGTTTGTGGTTCAGATTTTCACTGCATGTCACCGATTAGGCTTACAGCCAATCCTTATTTTATGTACTTACCTTTGTAATTACAAGAAGCTTAATTATCTTATTGTAAATGTTTGACTCCAGATCTCATTCTTTGTGAATAGTATGTCACAGTTGAAGCTTGATGTATTTATTGCAGAAAAAATTGTCTTTTTGACATCTATTTCTGTATACATATTCTATGACTGCATATGTGAATTGAGACTAAAAAGGAGTAATTTTTCTAATGCTGCCTGAAGCAATAATCCTGAAGTGTGAATGGTTCTTACTTATCTCAGTGAATAAAGTCTGAAATCTAATGATGATAATTCTTATAATTGGATCTGTACTAGTTTATAACAAATTGTTATTAACCCAAAGAATACTCAACATGGAAATGTTTTGTTTTAAAAAATAATTACAAATAAGGTTGATTTGTTTTCCCAAGATGCAAATTCTGCAGAAAATAAGGAACTTAAGGAAATAAAATCTTACTGTCATTAAATAACAGAATTCTCAATTTATGTTCTTTTATCTCCTTATGAGTCACTAAAGAAACTGTGAGCTTGGATTAAATTTGTCTTTAGCTTTTTGATTCATCCTGATCATTAATTTGACTTTCATGCCATTTCTTGCCATATTTTTGACGAGATTTATTGTCAGTCAACTCTTTTTGTCCGTATGTTGACATACTGTTTACTCTTTCTACTATAATTGTCCTGCCTGAGCTTAAATAGGCAATGAGTTATATATATAAAGCCAGGGCTTTTCTAGCTGGTAGCTTGGTAACATGATAGTAAATGATGGCTCAGAATGTCTGGTTCTTTTATCATCTTTGCTGCTGCAATTGCACAGGCAGCCATGGGGGATTCCTCCCATTCACTTATGGAAGTGAGATCAGAAGGAGACCTAATACCTCCATTAACTTCCCTGTCCTTGTGTGGGCACTTGCTTCACTGATGCGTTGCTGTGTGTGATACTGGAGGGAGCTGCTTTTCTTGTACAAAAAAATCACAAAACCTCGTGCCTTGTGGGGGTTTTAGCATTATTTTTCATGACAGCAACTGATGCATCTTGCCAGTAAAGACAATTGGAAACGAGAAAAACGACTTGGCCCTGCCTAGCCTGAAGATCGTAACCTCAAGGGCAGTGGCTGGCAGTGATTGCAGAATGGGCAGTTTTGCATTCCCTGGGTCTGCTGCACTTCTCAGCTCTCAGTCCTGATATCTGCTGGGCACCTTGGGCATCATTTGTGCCTTGGAGGCTCAGCAGGCATTTCCTAACTGTGCAGGGCAGCTTGATGCTGTGAGAGCTGCCTCTGGAGCCTGAAGGAGTGGAGCAGACTCAGAGTGGCCTGGCTAATTACCAGCAAAGGGTTTACCTGCACTGGTGCTGGCGCCTGAGCCAGTCTCTTGGCATCAATGTGGCACAGTGTCTTGTGCAAGCTGCTGCATTGGGTATTTCTTCCTAATGGGAAGACTCAGATATTTTCATTATCCTCTGTTCAAATTCCTCAAATTACAAGAATAGTGGCCGTAATAAAATTTTGTCTCTTGTTTTGGTACTGGTTTTCCTCTGCTTTCTTAGCCCCAAATGTATTTGGATCATATTTTTAAACTTTTCTTTGCAATCATGATAGCTAGAAAATGTAATTCTTTGCTTGAAGAAAGCAGAAATTCTTTTTGTTCCACCACCTGAGACCTCATGAAAAATATTTTGGAAGGAGTTAGGACTAGATTAATGTTAAAAACATGTATTGGCAACATAGCAGGCTGCCTGCTTTCTTAGTGGAGTTTCACAGCTTGGAAAATGGGATTACTCAGATGTGGACTGTCCTGTGGGGTAGTTCTTGTAGTTCCTACTGAGCAAAAGTCCTAGCTGTTAATCTCTGCTCCACTTGCCAGTTCTCAGTGATGGCATAGCTTCACAAGGGGTTCTGAAGAAATAAGTTACGGTATGAGAAAGGCTGGAGGGGGGGATAAAGTGAAAAAGGAAGCTATTTTGGGACACAATTTTAAAAAAAACCAGCTAACTAAAGAGCCGGAGAGCTGTTTGGTCTGGAGATGTAGTGAAGCTGATATGCTGGATGGGAAGAAGATGATGTAAAATTTGCTGTAAGATCTTCCCAGAATGACTTTATGGCTATGATTTTAGAAAACTTCTACCAGTAACTAGACCTCTTATCACAGTCTTATTCTAAATCTGGCAGAAATCAAAATCATAGAAACTTCTTGAGCTGGTTTTTATATGGCAATTTCTATGGGATACCTCAAGATGAGCTTTCTTCTTTGGAGGACCTCATTTTGGAAATGAGGTGATCAGTAATTCTAAAGAACAGACCATTGTCATGGGACGTGGGAGAACAACACATGACATTTGGAAATGCTGGTCTTGCTGTGTATGTTTGAGTTGAATAACTTCTCAGTGAAGTATGTAGACTGTGAAATAAGAGGAGTAAAACTCAGACTTTCAAGAAGAAGGAAGACTGTCTCTAACAAAAAACTGGAGTGAAAGTCTTTAATTCCTTCAAATACTCAGCAAAGTGACAACTATACTTTGAGACTACATATTTGGTGAAATTAGTATAGAATTTTGAGCTGAAGTGCCTTTTTTTGTTTGTTTTCCTTTTGACACTGGATAGTGGAATGTACAAGTAGATCCCTTTAGATTTGATGTTATGGTGGAACAAATGAATTTAATTTGCTTCTTACTAGTTTGCCAGTGTAGTTACTAGAGATTACTGGTGTTAGAGATGGAAAATTATGTGATCCTCATCATTGCACATGCTTTCACCAATGTAATTTTTAAAAAAAATATTGTTTATTTTCAGAATGGAGTTTTAGTAAAAGTAACAGAGACTTGTCCACCCTTGAACTGCTCAGAAGCTGATCACGTTCTTCCAGAGAACCAGTGTTGCAGTGTTTGTAGAGGTAAGCCAGACACTATGCATGCTTGGAAGTTGCTGATTCAACAGAGAGAACAATTCCTTTTTAATGAGATATTCAGTAATCTATTAGCCTGATTCTAAAACCAGTCTGTGATACTCCTTTGGTTAGAAGACTTACCAGATACAAAGCTGTGATTGCTCTGAATTGGAGAGGAAGGAGAAAAGGAGTTAGGGGAGAAAGGGATCTGTGTCTCTTAAGAATTCCCATTAGAGGGATGTTACATTTGAAAAAGAAATATACTTTGTTGCTTCAACTTGCAACTGCACTGAATGTACAGGGGTTTGGAAGTCGGGTTTTTAAACTCTCTGTTTTAAAATCACAAAAGTAGTCTTAAGATTCCAGTTTGATGGATATTAAGAGGACTCTCAGGACTAACTTAGGAATTAAGCTGGACAATGAAATAATATAAATACAAAATAAAAATTAAAAAGATGCTCAGAACCCCATTCTTCCTGCTTCCAGTGGGGTGTTGAGATGCAGGTTCCTCTTGCTTGTTCCCTCTCAGCCCTGGGAGTCCTGTTTTATGCTGGACCAGACATGGCTGAGGAAACCCCCTTAATGAGGAAAATGCCAGTATCGCAAGGTTAGGGAACTTGGGCAGGCTTTCTTCCAAACACATGTTCTAATCAGTGACCTGTTGGGTGAATAATCATTCCCTGTACTGTACCTCTGCTCCTCATCTCTCCCTTGGTGCTCAGTCTCAGCTGAGCTTAAGGGGAGCCTGGTCTTGCAGAGCAGGACTCACACATCAGGCTTTAGTGATGCGCCTCAAATTTAAAGCAATGGTTGTTCCATATAAGCATTAGACGTTTCCAGGCTTAGATGGTTACTGAGGACTGCTGGAATACTTGTTTTGCCTGCATATAAATTCCTCCAGTGCCATTACAAATGCTGATGAAGGGGCTCTGAATCTGTCCCTTTGCCAGTAAATATTAATTAGTAGATATGGACAGTTAAATATTTACTGAGACCTTGAAGTTAGAAACACATGCACGTGGTTTCGGGGACCAGCACGTTTGAGACTGCTTGCTTGATTATGGTCTAATATACTCATCAATTTTTTTTCAGCAGTTTCTAGAAACATCTGTAACTGTTTAAGCAAGCAGTAAATGTTGCTTCTCTGTCCCTCAGAGGGCTTGATGTCTTAATGATACTTCTTAACAGATGGCCCAGTTTGATGTAGTGCAGTACTGAAAAAAATATATTCATGACTGTAAAAAAAATCGGAAAGCTTGAAAGTTGATCAAAGATAAGGTCTGTAATTATTCAGTTCCATATTATTGTTAATGATAGGTACTCTTTTTAGATATTCATCCCCAAACTGGCCTTTTTATTTATAAAATAGCATCAATATATATATGTAGATGATGATCTCTAGAAGCAAAGGAAGGAATTGTACTTTCCCCTCCTATGAATTCTGGTACATGGTGCTTTCGATTTGGTACATTGAACTTCAGTTCTGCTTTAGCTGATTGCTAAAACAGCACCACCTCCTTTTGTATTTCATCTTTGCTCTTTAAAATTCTTTTGAAAATGATGCCTGAAGATATGATTTTGTCAACTTCACAAAGGCGTAAATTGAATTTAGCACTCTTAAGTTGCTTTTTATATCTTGAAGTACAATATAAGCTGCTTGACTTTTGCTTCAGTTGCATGCAACCCAAAGTGGTAGTATATAATTTTAGCATATGTAGAGTGCTGTTGTTAAAAATGGGTATTTGTTAAAAATTCCACATTTGTTATGGGTTTTGTCAGGCAAACAGGTACCCTCTAATATGGGAAGCAGGCCATAGTTTCTAGTTCTGCCCTTTGCCAACATATCCTTTACAGGGAGAGGATAAAATGCTTCTCTTGTTTGCCAAAATGACCTCTTCCAGAGACTACATTCAGCTTTTCCTGGTGCTGTGGTATGAGACTGTACCCTCTTCAGGGATCTGGAGTACCTACCACAAAAATAGTTAAGTGCCTAAAATGAAATAGGGTGTGCAAGGTAAAGAACAGATCTGTGGGGTTTATGGAGACAGAAACTGTGAGTGAGCAAAGAGTTGAAAAAGCCATAATGTATGTAGCTGGTGGGCTTTCTGGGTAGTCATTATTGTTTGTAAATGGTCAGAAAAGTAGACAGCAAATAATGCCTATTCTTGTTCGCATTTGCTACATGAGTTTATGGTATAGCCAAAGGTGACAATATATTGCTAAAAACCAATTTGTAGGTTTCAGTACAATGATTGTGTTAGGCGTGCAGCAAGGTGAGTGTAGTGTGGAAGAACTCAACTCTGCTTTGAAATGACTGTTCATTTTTGTGATATACTGAATACAAAAATGGGCCTCACCAGATCTGTATGTAGGATCTATCCTTGAATATTATGGAGAATATACCTAGTTTTTCCCTTTATCTCTGTGCTTTAATATATCTGCTTAAGCTGTGTGGCTACTTTATAGTTTTCAGCAGGACAATGTCGTGTTATTAACCTGTCTTTTAGGCTTACAGAAATTTTAGTTAATTTTCAAGTTTTACAAAGAATCATTGTGTCATCAAATACATTTTTTACTACTTTTCTGAGAATCACTCATTTTTCTTACAGCATGCCTGCTACATTTTTTATAGCCCAGGGACAAATCTAATACAAAAAATAGTGCCATAAAAGTGTTTTATTGTTCCTTTTAGCTGTTTTTCTCCTTGTGAAAGACAGTGTATAATTTTGAAAGAGTGGATTTTCCCTCCCTCTTTTGAATGAGTGATTCAAATAAAATTTCATGAGAGAATTTTTATGTTGTTATGCTCACAATTTTAAATACACAAGAATAGCCTTAACAGCCCTTGCAGCTGCAGATGTGCTCTTCTTAGAGGAAAGAGTGTGATGATATAATGAAGTCATGAGAGGGGTTTTGTTTCTAGAGAAAATAATTTTTATTTGCTGTCCTGTGATAAGATTGGACTGATGGATTTAGATTGCTGATGCTGGTTAGCAGGAAATGGAAAATCTTGTGGATGAGGCGAAGTGTGCATTTTATGGCAGGGAACAGCATTTAAATCTAATAATAGGGCTTTTGCCACCCTTATTTGTACTGCTTTGTTTTGTTTGGGGGAGGTTTTGGTTCTTTAAGTTAGAGGGTGAGAAGGCTCTTCAGTTAGCACATTTCTCATCTCTCCCTTCCTAGCTGTGAAACTGAATTTTGATTCTTCAGGAATTGAATTTTTCTCATTCATTGCTGTGAGGTAGGAGTTATTTCAAGGTTTTAGATTTATTAAGATTTAATGGAGGTTGATAAATATGAATTAGTTTATTTCTAAACATAGTTGTAGCATTACTGAGAATTTAGAAGAGCTTTATATCTGAAAAAAATAAAGAAATCTTGATAAGCTTGTTAGGCTTTGTAGTTACCATTATTCTGTTGCACACAAATAAGCACTGTGTACTAAGTTCTGCATTCATAGCAGCTTGAAAGAATTTATGAAGTTACTGTTTTATGTCAGACCACTGAGTTCTGGGACCACAGTCTCTGAGGGTGTAAAAGCTGCTGTTCAAAGTGCTTCATTGCTCATGACTCATTAAAAACTGATTCAGATCATGGAAAGGCATAATTGGTAATGTAAATTTTATGACTCTTCCTATGACTTCTCCCCAAGATTTACCTTAAGTATTTATGTCCTAACTGTGGGGTTAAATCATAACTATAATAAAAATTTTTAGGTTGAAATTACCTTGGACTTTTTGAACACTGCTTGTGCTTTTATTTTTTTTAACAGAGGCATTATCCGTGTAGGGTTTTTTTTGTTTGGTTGGTGTGTGGTTTGTTCTTTTTTTTTTGGCCTCTAAATGAAATGTGAAATGTGAAGGATAGCTTCTTGAACAGCAAGAGAACAGGGGTTTTCCAGTTTTTGATGTGAACAGCTAAGGACATTTTAAGAAGTATAGAAAACATTGCAGGTGTTACAAGGAAACCCTCAGAAATCATGAGAGGCACATTAGTGTTGCCCGAAGCAAAGGTAGGAAGAGATTTGGATCTGAAATGTATTGAGTCCAGCTGTGGTCTTGAATGAGTTCTTGCATTCTACAATTAATAATTAAGCCAAATGACCAAATATGTTAGCTATGTTAAAAAGTGGTTGACAGCACAGAACAGCTTAGCATGCTGCTCTGCAAAAGCAGGTTCTGGGAACTGCAACTGGGAACTGCTTGACAAAAGTGTCCCAAATTGGAATAAATGTTTAATTTTAGATAATGTGACTCGGCACCACTAAGGCCTACCAAGGTGTGCAGTTCCTGATGCTGAAGTGCTGGTGTTATGACTGCCAGCATGTATCTGGATCTTTTCCTAATTCTCTTAGTACATCTATTAGTGGTCACTCTACAGTCAGAATGAAGAAGTAGAAAGATTCTTACATGCTCTTAAGAAAAAAGATGGAGCAAGCATTTCAGCAGCCTTGATAAAGGAAGAGAGTCGTGTTACCAGAAATATCTGGGGAAGGAACAGAGGTCATCAGGCCTGTCAAAACTCTAAACACACTCTTCAATATTTAATTCCTCTGGTAGTATCTAATTGTATCTTGAATATCTGGAATGACTTTGAAGAGCTGTTGTGCACATTCATGACTGTGTGTGTGTGCATGGGGAAAGGGATTTCTGGCATCTGTTCTGAATGTGCTTATCTGTAATTTTAATTCATACTTGCCTTGTCATCTGTGTTGGCTTGAAATTAGTTAAGGTATTTGAACTGTTTTAAGGTTATCTGTGGTTCTGTCAGATCCTCTCCAGTTGCCTGCTTGCTCAGATGTGATGATTCCACTTTAAGCCATTTCTTATATTTAGAGAGGAGCTGACTCTCTTAGGTAAGACTTTGCTGAATATTCTGAATCAATTGTTATTTTCACTTGGGCAGTTGGAATATCCTCTGTCAGATGCCACCCAAGGCTGAAATTTAGAGATCCCACCGCAGTATCAATGGGTGGGTTTGGCATCTGTGCAGGTATCTTTGAGGAATCCTGTAATCTATTTGACACCAAAAAATTAATAAAAATCAGATACTTGCCTCCACAACTCCAGCTGGGGAGAATGGAGCCCAATGTCTAAGAAATCCAAGAACCACACTTCTTGGTATGCACCTCTTGGCTCTTTTGAAGTGCTAAGTGGGCACTTTCCCTGCAGAAAGAAACCCTCTGATCCAAGCAATGCTGTGCTTACTCTGCCAGAGGCACAATGAGCCCTTACTCTTCTATCAAGTGCATTTTTTTCTCTGGTGGTTAACCTTGAATTACAGTTGTTTGTAAAAGCTTGATAACATACAGTGTTGTAGCACCACGAATGTTCCTAACAGGAATGGCTTCCACTGTCCACTTACAGAGATACTGAACAAATTTGTGGGAAATTAAAGTGGAGACCCTTCTGGACAGCATTTTTAAAATACAGAAAGCAGTTTTTCAGAGTTTTTTATAATAATAAATGCCAAGACAATCTAGAGGTGTATTAGATGTTCTATCATTGTGTATTTCCTAATGACAGGAGAAAAGTTAAATGTCCTCTAGAGCCTTTAATTATTCAAATTACAGAACTGTAGTGTTACTTTTTTCCTTCTATGCCCTTTTAACAGCCTTGAGGCTTGAAAGCCTGAGTCTGATTCTGAAGGAAGACAGTTCATGTTTGAGTTGATAACAAGGGAACAAAAGCAATGCAGGTTTTACCAGAGAATTTTTAAAAAATAGGGGACAGCTCTAGTGGTACTAAATGGATGGCTAGGGTAGTCATCTACTGATAAATTGAGAGGTGGCAAATAAACACTGAAGATTTCACAGGGCTGTGATGTATTATTGAAAATTAATCACAGGCTTGTGCTTGTGAGAGTGTGCTATTAGAGAAAAGTGGTTGTTCTGGGACTTGGGACTTGTGATGGAAGTTAACTCTTAGAAGCCATTGCTTTGGCTAATTGTAAGTCTTAAATTTGTCATGAACTGATCATAAAGTAAAAATGTTGACTCATTGGGATCAAAAGAGCCTAGAAATAAAGATTTTTGGTGCAGAAAGTTGTATCAGCACTTCTGTAACTAAAATATGCTGAGATAGATGGAATATTTTTTACAGGTTGGGATGAGAGGGAAATAGAAATAAATATAAAACAAAATACCCTCAGACAGAGTAACAATCGACACTGAATTAAAATGTGATTTTTTTTAGTGCCTAGCTTAACACACTGATATATTACAGAGGTTCCGACCCAATAATAATCAAATATAAAACTAAGACTCTGTGTGAGTTCAAAGGAGAATTATTTTTCTAAAGAAGCAGAAAATAGACTAGGATGTCATAGTCTTAGGGGAAACAGCAACAAAGAAAATGTTATAAAACTTGTTGTCTCTTGGATGTTATCTAGAATGCCAACAGAATAGTAATCCTGCTTGGGGAGCATAAATTAGATGCTGAAAGGATAAGTTTGAGGAGATGGGTTCCAGTGTTCAGTTTCAATTATAGTTATAAAGGCAAAAATGAGAAGTCAAATCCTGTGATTGCATAAATGGCTAAAGGCAGTGTATTGGCACCCTATTTTACCAGAATAAAAAGTACCCAGGCTTGACAAGGCTGTCTCTGGAATACTTGAGTGGTTTTTACCAGACTGTGAAATGAGTGAGGACTAGAAGGGAAATCTGAAGTTTTCATTAAGGGAATTGTTTCTTTTTTGCAAGTTGGATTACAATGAAAGAACAAGGTAGGTGAGCACAAGGGAGGTTCCCTGGTTGTTAAGAAAATTAGCTTGGAGTTTAAGTGTAGAGTTGGATGTTGACACTGAGAAAGTGCCCTCCTTGTTTACAAGGGTTAACGTTTTTAAAAATTGCCTCAAAACCCCAACATTAGATGATCAGACTCACAAAGCTGGCATGCACTAAAGTGACACAACCTGCATGTTAGATTAGAAGATGACTAAAGGGCATGTTTAAAACCAAAAAAAAGTAGAATATCAAAAGAAGGCATATGAACAAAGACCTCAATCTGGTGTTTAGATCTTAGAAGTCTGGATAGTGTTTTTCTTCACTGTCTTTAGGGGGTGTTAGGAAAGTTTATGATCAGTGAACTAGAACTTTTGGTTTGCTCCTTTATGACCAGGCAGAAAGGCAGAAACTGTTCTTGTATTCATACAAGTGCAAGTTGGAATACAAGTAGATGATGGTATGTCTGGGATTCTGCTTTCCGTCCTTCCAGGAGAGAAAATCCAGACAAAATAGGAATTGCCAAAATGACTGCTTATATATCTCAGTCAAATAGAAACTGAGTCTTGAATATTAATAGAGAAAGCCCATAAAATACACCAATGGAGGGGAAAAAAAAATCTACTGTCAAATTTTGTAAGTTATCTCTTAACATTACTTCCAGTGGAGTGCCTTTAAAGAGATAAAGTTGCAATTACTTTCACTTTAGACTTCAGCAGAGAAAGATGTTGACATGTCTTTGAGAAATATTGAAAATCAGAAAGAACTTCATCCAGTTGTGCCTTTAGAGAAGGAAGTGGGAAAGTTCATCCTATTTTTAGAAATGGCTTTGTATGGAATAAAAGAAGCTGTTCACAAAGCAGCTACTGAGAATTTGTGTGAAAGGAGAAAAGAGAGATTAGTAAAAATCTCCTCTACAAAACATGATTCATGGAATAATTATAAACTGTAGAAACAATTGAGGTAGTTTTCGATGACAGAGTTTCAAGGCAGTGTATGAGATTGCTTTGACTACTGGTAGAGTTTTGTGTAATGTCTCATTTTGGTCTACTTAAAACGTGTTCTTGTGCATAATAAGAGAATTTTGAAGGATTGTTTCTTTTGTTTGATATTACACTTTATTATCCTTTTGGTGTAAATTAGTATTGCACTTCTTGACAATTGCAGACTTATGCTGCGTGGGTTCAGTAGAACACTAATGAATTGTCATTGTTTCCTGCTTTGGACTTGCCTTTTCTCCTCACTTAAACTAATCATACAAATACCTTTTTGAACAAAATGGTTTTCCTGAGAGTGAATGATGAAGAAACCCAAACAGCCTGTGTGCACCAGCTGCGTTTAGAGAGAGAATTTCTGGAATGTAGCATGCTAAAGTTTTTGAGAGATACAGTCAATGCAAATATCTGAATATCTGAAATAAATATATTTTAATACCATGCTGCATGTTCCTTGTTTTTCAGGCCATAACTTCTGTGCAGAGGGGCACAGATGTGGTGAAAATTCAGAGTGCAAAAACTGGAACACAAAAGCTACTTGTGAATGCAAGAATGGTTATCTCTCTGTGCAAGGAGACTCTGCATATTGTGAAGGTAAACAAAATATTTAAAGATCTGCCTGTTCAGAAAGATACTGTGAAATAAATGGCAAATGAACGAATTTCATTGCAAAATTCAGTTTCATCATGGTGAATATCACAAGGACCTTGTCTGTGTTCATAAATAGGGATTCCAAGTGGTGCTGGACCATCTGGATTATTTCTGTCTGTGGGCATAATTCACTGTTGCAGTTGTGCCTTGGCACATCCTGGTCGTGCTGTCATGGCAATTTTAAAAATACTGTTTTTCAGAGGATAGCATCTACCTGCTAAAATGTTTTTTAGAGAACAGCATCTTTATAAGAGACTTTAATGTAGGAAGTGGGAATTCTGCAGCCATTTGTGAGAAAGGTAAGTGTGAAGGACTACTGGGGCTCAAATATAAAAATGATGACCTGCAGTCCTGCCTGAAGTACTTCTGTGGGACAGGTACTTTACTGAAATGGTTTTCCTATGATACATAAGAGACCTATTTCTGACAAGACTGTGGCTGAGGTAGTTCTTTTCGTGTGTTATTCCACCACAGGAATGAATGCAGTGGAGTATTATTCTCCTTTTTGTTTCTCAGTGTTTTCCAGAGCTTGTTATTCATAGCTGTGATGCACTTATTAAAAAATAAATTGATGATTCAATATATGCCACATTCCTTCCTGCCTTTGTGTTGTGGGTTGATTTTTTTTTAATACACTTGTATGTCAGGCTTCAATATTTAATCTTTTGACCGTCATAGGTAGTTTTCAAACTACTTTGTTAAAAAAAAATTTCCTAGATTGTTTTTCCAATAGTAGTCGTTGATAGAAGGGAGATGGCATTTTTGACAAGCTGTTAAAGCACATTGTAAGAATTAGAAGACAGGATGAAAGAATAAAAAAAGGCATGCGTGGAGTGTGCTTAAATGATCCTGAATTCATAAAAACTTTTTGGTGTATACAAGTGAACAGGATGGTTTTAAATAGCAGTAAAGTGCAGCTATAAATCTTGTGATTTTTAGTCAGTTCTCTACAAATAAAAATTTGAATGGTTTTATATATGCACTTTCAGTGACTGGGAAAACAGTTCCCACATGTGTTTTTAAAGGTAGGCAGCAGATATATTGTGCATAGAGAGAAACTTTTTTTGTACAAAAAACTGTGAGAACATCTGCTTTATACATACTGCAAGGAATTCTTGGAATCAGAAGACAGTAACAAGGCTGTTTATCAGCTATGATACATAATCCAGTATTAGTATTTTGTTTGGATTTTTTTTCTGTTTTAATTAAATAACATCAATGCTTAGTATTTTTATTTACCTAGTAGCACACTGTCCTTTTTATTTCTGTGGAAAAAATTTCAGCATCTCTACCCAAACAATTTTGGAGATATTGGCACTATGTTTAGTGGGTAGTGATGGTGCAAGGAGGAGCTTTGAAAAGAAGTCATGAAGGATTACAACATACCTGGTCTGTGTTGCATTAAATTTTGGAAGGGCAAATCAAATCCCTGACTTCTGTGCATGTGGGTGAAACATGAGGCAACAGAACAAACACAGCTGCTTTTGCTGCCTGAGACCATGGGATAGATGAGTGTTGCTCTCTGCATTTTGTGAAAGTATAAATTTTCTAGATGGAGTGCAGTTCTTAGGAGGCAATGCTGAGGAGATAAGCCCTGGATCAAACTGATTAGCCAAGAGGTGACTCCTTTCAGCCATGTGAAGACCTTCCTTTCACTCCTCAGAAGAGCTTTCTGCAGAATTTCTCTCTATCCCTCTCTAACCTCGTTCCTCTCACCTACGTGTTTAATCTGCTAAATGGAATCATTTCATAGTTGGCTGTACAATCATCTGAAATGCATGGTGAAGCTGTAATTTAAATAAATGAGGACAAAGGCATGTATGTGAAGGTACAGTTTGGCAGGATGTTGATATAGTATAGGGGTGGATTTTTTCTTTTACTGTTTTGGATTTCTGTGTGTACTGTGTAAGAATCAAATACTCAAACACACCTGAACAACAAGAACTAAACATACAAAGCACCTGTGGAAGAAAGGAAGATCTCATGCTTGGCTGTAGTTCTGGATTTGTCTTTGTCATTCCTAAGCCTTTAAACTTAAGACATGTAAGATTGCTGTTTCCTTGGAGATGGCAAGGTTAAACTATTTCATACTCATGATATGTGCTGGTAAGTGGCACCTTAGTTTAGAGTGCTCCAGATCATTAACTTGGAGCTTTACAGATTTCTCATCTCTTCCAGTATATTTGAAGTACTTGTGTATGTGAATTCTGATGTATAGCTACCTATGGGTTTACTGTTATTTCTGCTCACTCTTATTAACACAATTTCATCCTGCTGGAACTTATGGCATAGCTTTCATTTTGTAAGATCTCTGAAGTATTGTGTTTGAGTCTGCTTTGCTTTTTGACAAGCATTTGACTTTTTTTTTAACATTCTGTATTCACATTAGCAGTACAATGAAAAAAAAAGAATGGAAAAGATTCTAACTTTTATCACAGAATTGACATCAACACATTTGTAAAATAAATAATAAAAACCTGAGAGGATTTTACTATTCATTCTCAGTAACTACTTTGCAGGTAGTTAGCAGCCTCTCATGTCAAGATGTACATATAGGATAACCACTCACTGTATGCATTCCACTTTTGGAATAACAAGAGATGTGTTCAGGAAAGACAGTTTCTGAAAGCAAACAAGTAAATGAAGCTTGTAGTGAATTAAGGAGATAAGTGAGATTCTCTGTGTTCTGTAAAAGCAGTGTATTTTACTTAACAGAGAAGTTGAGATTTTCTTGGCATTTGCTTGTCTTGCATGTATGAGACACAATTAGAGCATTCATCTTTTGTAGAAAGATGTATAGAGATAATTTTATTAATCCTGTTGTCTGAGGTTTATCTACAGCGGTGGATACTTAGGCACAAGTGTTGAACCAGTGTCCATTTATGTCTGTCACGCAGGCATGGATAAATTCTGGGAACCGTGCAGGTCCCAGGTCTGCAGGACTCAGACATTGAAGTTGCAGCTGTAAGTGCACACTTGCAGCTCTGACTTCTTAGGACACGACATGTGGGCACCTTTGCTGAGCACTGGAAGTTGCATGTGGGAGTGTTAGTTACTGGGGCAGCAGTTCATGGCAAAACCAGGACCAAAAGGGACAATTCATTTGAGTCTGTCTTACGCTGGTTCTTCCAGAAGTGTGATGTGATGTGTGCAGCAGACCTGCAAATACTTATATACAGGACTTCTTCAAAGCTGAAAAGCTCTGCAGTTTGTGACTGCTTTGCAAATACTAATAGTACAGTCTGCATATTGCAAACTAAGACACAGGAAAGTGTCAGCAAATGGAGAGTCTGAAGCTCAGAGATGATGAAATAAGGAAAATCTAATCAGCTAAAAGGCAGGCTTGTTGCTAGCTAGCATGCTGATCCTCACTTTTTAAATGCTAACAAGCGAAGAACCATCTCTTCTGAAAAGAATTCAGTGATTTTCTACTATTTATTTCACAGTAAAAAGTGAAAGAATAAATGTTTCTTCCACATTTCAGCTCTTCATTCTTTATTACCTTCTTAGCTTGAAACATCAACAGCCCCTTTTCCACCTGCAAACTTACGTTGGTACAAAAGTGATTTTTATCTAGTTGCTGCTGGGCTTTGATCCATTGTGAGAAATGTTAAAACCTGAAGAGGGGTGAATATCACAGTCAGGACAAGTGCATGCATGCCTCTTCTCACCAGCAGGAGTACATAGAACAAGAAAATCTGCATTAGCCTTCTGTCCTTCACACACACTTACTTATGCCCCAGGAAGCTTCTAGTGACAGTGGTACCCCAGCTCACCACAAGATGTCTTGTCCTGTTATGCAGCATGTGCTTAACCAGTGTCACCAGAATGGTCCTGTGGTAACAGATGTAGTATAAAAAAGGATCCATTGACTAAAGTGGACCTACAAGATGAATATTTTCATTTTGTGACTATACTGTAGAGTGTTCTTTCCCTGTATACCTAAGTACTCTCTCTAGCATGATTCCCTGTATGACCTGACCCTCAAGGTTGCCTTAGTGCTGTTACCTCAGCTTAAAGTGTAATTAATTAAATAACTTAATATTTGTGAAAACTCAATCCATTTTTGAACCTGGTAGGATGCTCTAGAAGCACTCCTGACTTTCATTCAGAAGGAACACGACCAAGCCGCTCTTTTCTTTCTGTGCTCCAAATATGTTACTGTAATCTGTTGTTAGCAAATTACTACTCATTTCAAAAGAAGGTCACAGAAGCTATGAAATACTAGCCAAATTCAGAAAATCTGCCTGTTTTGTGCTGTAAGGAAGAGTTCTGATAATTTTGTAAGTAATTCTCTATATAATTCTATTTATAAATTGAGTGAAAGCTTAGGGACTGAGTACTCATGTGCCAGCAAGCATGAATCTGAGGATGCAGCATGGACAGACCAGGCAAGCTGTTCACCTGCTGTGCCAGACCACTGTGCAGTCATCTCCTCTAGGCATCCATTCTCCTTTCTACAGCAGCCTGATGCTGCATGTGGCCCTGGAAGACAGACTGGATAAAGCTGTTTATCTCATTTATTTGATGATAAACTGTCAAGGTTACTACTTTTCTTCCTTTTTCCTTTTTTTTTTTTTTTTTTTAATTGGTCTGGTTTACGTATTTTGATTTAGAGCTCTGAGAGGCAGTTGTCTCAGTATTCTTGTAAAGCAAGAGATGCCAGCCTAGGTTTGTAGAACAATATGATTTCCCAGCACAGGAGTGTTGGTTTACTCACATACATAAGACTGTCAAGCTCTCAACCTGACAGAGTAAGCTTGGAATCTCACAATTCTACAGCTATTTTAAAAATGAAGTTTAATTTCCTTGTGATTTGTGTGTTCCAGATACACACTTTAATACTTTCAATTTCTTTTCCTTTGAACTTGGTGTCAGATGTAGTCAGGAGATTCTTTACAGAAAGATAGATACATAAATATATTGAAAAATCTGTTCTGAACATACATTAGCGTAGGTTTGGTCAGAAAATGTTTGTTTTCTGAAAGTCAAATAGAAAAAAGTAATTGCAGCACACAGAAGAAGAAAGTGGGGGTTTTTCCATTGTTGCAGAAGTTGGGAAAAATTTTAGATTGGTGATTTAGTTCCAAATGCAAAGACATGACTATCAGCATGCTTTAGCTAAAAAAACCCAAGAACAACAAAATCCCCCCACTCCCCAGCCAACCAAAAACCCCACAAACTCCCCCAAACCAGAAGTTTACTTCTGTTGCAAAACATAAAGGAACAAGAAATGTTCTGTCATACATATGGCTTCTGGTACAGTTCTGAAGATGAGAGAGCTCCATAAAGCTTAGCTCTTAATCCTTTGACTCATCACATCCTGTACATAAATAGCTGCTCAGTGGCAGAACTTTTCACGAGCTTTTGAACTGAAGAAGAATAAACCCAGTCCTGCATATGGCCCTCAGAGTAGAAGTCTGCTGGCAACACACTGAGTTTTCACAGCTGGCATTTCTCTTGCTCTATAAACAAAGGTGAATTGTGTTGAGTTTTCCTCTCCTCCTCTGCAGTGATTTCATTGCAGCTGTTCTAATTTCGCCGCGTTGTGGCTTGGGAGGTGACATTAACATTATGTGGTACCATATAAACCTTCAGTGTGGCAGTGATGTACGACTGTGGTTTTGGATGGTGTCTGCTGACTTGACTTCTGGGTCAGCTTTTAATGATAATCCTTCTGTTTGTGGTACTCTCAAAAAACCCGCATCCCAGGATGTCTGTTTCCTGCAGATGTTATTCTCTGTGTGTTCTGTGCTATATAGATGTACATTTATACAAAGCTCTACATACTGGATGCTTCAGGTAATGTCATGATGTTAAGGAGATGGGACAAATAGTGATGGTAAATGCACTGAGTTCTACTCTATGCTGAAAGCGTAGAAAAGAGGAGGGCAGCAGAGGAAGGTAAAAGTGTTACAGTGAAGACCATCACCTCTGCCTCAAAGACTACAATGATAGTAATGTTTGAGCTGGAACAAAGTCCTCACATGGGGATTTATGAAACAAAACCCCAAACTACCCGTCCATGCCAAAACCCCTGAACAACCCCTCCACTCCCACCTTTTATGAACATATGACTTGATGCCAGGTTGCTTTTTGGAAAGTTCACACTTTCTTTGAAAGACACTTGTTAACCTACCTTTTAAGACTTCAGTTACCTGACAGTGTCAAATTTAAACCTGCTATGTAATCCTATTTATCAGTGAAAGTTCCTTCTCTTGGTGACATAATACAAATAATACATTTGTCCTGCCTACTGTTCTCATAGAGAAAGACTTTTTATTTAACATTACATTCTTAACCATTGTATGAACTCAAAGTAATTTTTTATAACACGATCAAAAGGTAGGCATTTGTGAGTCAGTGTCCTTCCTTTGTGGATATATGGACTTTAATAAACTTTTGTGCTATGAGCTGCTCCTGGAGAAAACGGAATAAAAAAAAAAAATAGACCCTTCCCCTGCCAACTGAATGTGTCAGTTCAAAGGCAGAGATGATATTCTTGCCAGTGGACAGAAAGATTTCAAGGAAAATATTAGGATTTTTATACTAAGAATATTCAAGAGTTTGCTGGAAGATTATGTTTATACCTTATATGGCTCTAGATATATTATTTCTGTTATCAAAACTGCTTTTATATTTACAAGTTAATTAGTTTAACTTCATATTCCAACTACAGAACCCTGGAAAGTGGAATTATCTGCCATCCCCTGGAGTAACTTTAGTTCTTTTGGTGTAATGTCATGCTGAGATTTATATGAAAATAAATTCTAATTTCTAATAAGGTAACCATATGTTTTGGAGTTGTTGTAATAAGGTGTCATAAATAATTGTGGCTCCCAAGGAATTCAGCCTTGAAACTGTCAGTTCTTATGTTAGTAACTTGCATTTGAACAAATTACAATCATTGCTATTAAAGGAAAAAAAGCATCTTCACCCCTTCAGAATGGCAACGAAAATCCTGCTCTGAAGCTGTTGAGATTTTTGTTCCCATGGAGAGATGGAGTATGCTGTGTCCCCAAATCAACAAATGCTCTTAAGTGTTAGGGTTGCATTCTTCTAAATTGTATGGGATATAATTTGATAGATGGGTTAATGAAAAGCCCAGTGCCACGTTGTTGTTGTCTACTGATTGTAGTAGAATCTGACTTAAAAGCTGACTCGTAGGAGAAAAGGAAAAGCATGTTCTTTCTGGGCCAGCAAAATTATCTTTACACTGCAATGACCCTTCGTCATGTGCAGAGTGGGAGCCTCAGACAGAGTTGATTAGAGAAGCCCTCCTGTTGAGTCATGAGGTGCAGAAAGGACCCCCTGCTTTCTAAGCTCTTTTTCAGAGAGGAGTCCAGGTGCAGCCCCTGAAAGAGGGAGATATTCATGCAATAAATGGTGATGTATATGTGCTACACCTTGTCAGCAGAAAGAGCTCTTGCTGGTCTTTACTCATTAAGCCCCTGTATTGATCCTGATATTTCTAAAATTCTTTCTTCCAATTATGACACAGTACAGCTCATGTCATGTTTCTGCTGGCATCAATGAAAAGAAAAAATTTGAAAGAGTTTTTAGTGGAACTAAGCCAGATCAGTGTTTGCATCAAGCATTTGGCAACAAAGGAAAGAACAAAATCAGAATTGTTCCTGTAGTGCTGATCAGAAGTTTACCTGTGTTTGAGCTGGACTGAAAAATGCTTAGGAATGTGTGTATTTAAAGAGGAGGTTTTCCTCAGACTTGGATGGAAGCCACTAAAAATTGTGTGCTTATCTCTTAAATCTTAGAGGTTGAGGTGCTGAAATTTTGCCTTTTTAAAAACCTGGAGCATAACTGGAATAGTTGAAATATGACATATGTGTATGTATGTGTAATGTATGTGTGTGTTTATACATACATGCATAAACCTATTTTCCCATTGCAGCACAACAGCCTTTATTTACCCAGGATCTGACAGAGTAGCAACTTTCTCAGGGGCCTGTAGGGGGCTAAAGGGGGCTGGTGTAGAAAACCTCCATTTCACTTCCAACCCATTTTTTTTCTGTGATTCTATCATCTTTTATCCTCTACTGTGTATGGAGTCAAGAGCACTGGAGGGACATTAATGCTGTTTGACTCTCTGTGGTTGCCTTATGTAGAGAGGGAAATTATTTTGCGTAGTTGAAGTCTTGAAATGATATAATGTTATTTAAATGCTGGCACTTAGAAACATTTTTTCAGCTACTTGGAAGAAACTTCATGTGCAGCTTTGATGCTCAGTCTGTCTCTCTGTTGCTCTTAAGGAACAATTTGGGGGCATGTAGTCCCTTCTCCAAAGGGAAGTTCTCATGGCCAGTTTGTAGATAACGTGTTGAATTGGGCTTGATTTTGGCTGTGTAAAAATGTCACATTGTAAATGATGTCATGTGGCTGCTTCAAGGTCTGTGCTGGCAGTGGTAGATCCAATTTTGAAGCTGTCTCAATGTAAGGGTAAGGTTGACATGGGTAGGTCAGAGGAGGGAAGTGTGTGCATTTGTCCTACAGCAAGGTCTGTTACGGACTGAAATGAACGCTCCCACTCCCCTCAGTTTTGAAAACACGGGAGAAAACTTGTTTTGCCATCAGGGGAAGCCATATGAAGGACTTGGAGGACTCTGATCTTAGCCCAGAGAGCATAGAGACCTGAGGTTTTGGATGCAGTGAGGTAAGTGTAGAAAATCATTTTGTTCAGGTTTGTATATGGAGGTCAGGGATCCTGGGAAAATGAAGCATTAAACTCCTCAGGAACTGTTCTCATTGCCATGGTGTCTCATAGAATTTTTTTTTTAAAATGCATTTAAGCAGTTTCAGCTACTTCAGTACAAGCATGTCTGAGGCTCTGGTACTTCTGGAGCAGATGCTGAGCCATAAGTGGGCAGTGGCCCTGCAGGATGTGGTGGCACTTTGCCTGGCCGTGAAGGCACAGCACCCACCTTGGGAGGAGGTAACAGAGATGGGTGTTGCTACAGAGAAGGAGAAAAGGAAAGAGGAGGGCTTTGAGGAGCCAGGGAACTTACAGTGCCCAGGGGCTTTAAGACATGGCACAAATACTTTGCAGCATCCAGAAAAGGCCATCTAGCAGATATTCTGTGCTGACCAGTTTTAGGATTAATCTTAAAAGATTTGCTCCACCTAAAATGAGTTGCAAAAGAAAACAAACAAACAAAAAAAGGCAACACATCAAACAACCTCTCCTTTTTCTCCACAACTGTTATTTTTTTTTCAGCTACTGAAGGAAAGTAAGTTTTTATACTTCAGTTCAAAAAGAAAAACAGACCCAAACAGCAGATGAAACACCAAAACTAAATGGAAAATATAATTTGGCTTGTCATAAAAATATTTTTAAAAATTATTTTTAATGGAAAATGTGTTTTGCCCTTGGTAATAGCATAGCTGGAGGCTGCTTCAGTATTATCTATTGTCTTTTTCCTTATGTGATTATATTTTGTTTCCAGTAGATAGACAACCAAAATTGGTTCTAAAAGTACAAGAATCTCTAAAGCCATGACAAATGTCAGTTTATACTGACACATTTTTCCCTGCAAGATTTAGTAAACGACTCACTGATATGGTTCTGGGTATTCAAAGTTAATGTGCATGTAAAAAACAAAGCAGAGAAGTTAAGAAGTTATTGGAAAAGACATTATTGCTAACCTCAGGCTCTGCTCTGTGGTTTACTCTCTGCTTTTCTTTTACAATTTCAGCACGCATATTTTGCATCCTTTCCCAACATTTCTCCTTATGGCTTCTGTTCAGATTAATTTGGAATCGAGTCAGATGCTGATGGTACAGGCTATGTCTGCAATAAGTGCAGTCTATTCTGAATGTATAAAAAAGCTTTTGACATTATCCAGATATAGTAGGGTTACACTGGCATGTAGCAATTTTAATTATTTAGACAAATGTAGACAATAAATTTAATCCATATAGACATATTTTTTATATATTTGTATTGTTTTATTTTAAAATAAAAATTCAGCTCCTTGTGTTTTTTTAGTGCAGTTCATTTGTGGAAACACCTTTATAGATTTATTTAAACAAAGGAATAACAATATTATGTTGCATGAGGAGCTATATTTTAAGTGAAACTAAAAATATGACTGCTTTTTTCAATCTCATTGTCCTGTTAAGAAGAGGAAGCTCCACCTGGGCCTTCATGGGTGTCCATTTACTGGTGTGTATCTGTGCAGGTTTCTCTGTTTTGGTTTGCTGTCTGGAAACTGGTAAAATAGTTTCAACATTTTAACAACATCCTTTGTAATACGGCTGGGATATTGTGAGGTTTACTGGATTAAGGGACTTGATAAGGAACAGCACAACAAAACCACAAAATAAGCTGAAGTAAGTGTGGAAAAGTAGTCAAACTGCTTACATAGCAAGAAATAAGTTTGATGTTTTTCCCAATTATATTTACTAAATGTTATTGGCAGCTTAGGAAAGACATTCTATAAAATATTAATGTACATATTTAATTTTTAGAAAGAGAATTGCTCTTACTGTGGAAGATTTTTGACAGACAAATCAATTTCTTTTAGGTAGGTAGCTGCCTCTAAAAAAAAAAAAATCTCTCAAAAAGTGCATTTTTCTAATACATCTACTTTTGCTTTTTTGTACCTGAATCTTTTTGGAGGTTGGGGAAAAGAATTATAAAAAAAGTTAGAGTGAGACTTTGATTTAAGCAATGGAAATGACTGCAAAGATATGTACAGCAACTACAAAGGTAATGCTTATATTGATGATAGTTTCCTATTGATTTGCTGACTCTTGCAATATTTTTAGTATTCATTTTTTTCCCCAAAAGATACATTCCTATTTTTTCCACTTACTGCAGCTGTTCTTTATGTCTGGAGGGTAAATTTTAAAATTCCCCTTGGGTGTTCTAGAAAATTTTTCTCTGTTTGTCCTTAGCACTTTATTTTTGCTTTTCATTTCTAAACTGAACATCTTAGTTTTCCTTCCTGCTATAGGTAGTTTCTGATTAATTACATTTTATTAACCTAATTTTTCTTATTGGTTCTGTGAAGACGTTTGCTGTGTTTATGTCGTGTCCTGAACTTGCTCACTGAAGGTGTACATGCTTCATAAACATGAGGCACATAACATGTCCGTGTAGGGATCACTCATATAACATGTCCCTGTAGGGATGACTGTGTTTAATAGTAGAAAATTATTTTCTTTCCACTTACAGGCTTAAGAAATAATTAGGAATTTGCTTGAAAATCATTAGGATGAAATTGGCAGTGCAAACTCAGTTTTGGCTCTTGTCTTCCTTAGGATTGTTCACCTCTCAACTTCATTGTATTATTTTGTTTCCCTGATTCTATGACTCATATTTTCCCTTCAAGCTTTCACCAGAGAAAGTGTGTGTACATATTGGTAGCTGTTAGTGCTGAGATAATTACATGAACACACAGCAGCATCTTCAGACATGAACGTGAGTTAGCCTTAGCTCAGAGACACGCTGTGTTTTGCAAAAAGAGAACATCTGATTTGCAAGGACTTTGCACTGGAAAATTCCTGGTTGCCTCGGGGCTGTCTCCAGGCACAGGCAAAGCAGGCAGTTTCCTGGGGCCCCAGAACTCCACTGTGGAAGGTTGGCCTCGTGCTTACTCTGCTTTCCGTGTGTCGGAGCCTGAGACACAGCCCATGGTGGTGCACTTAGGGGAGAGATTATAAAGTGAGACGTGGGAATGTTCAAGAAGTAGCTGTTGCCATTCCTGCTTTTTCTGTTTCCTCAGCAGTAGATCACTCAGGTTTTTGTTTCCTATCTTCCGAGTCCCCCATCCCCAAGGCATTAAAACACAGGTCTGTGCAGAGTTGATTTGGTGCTTCGCAACGTCCTGGCTATTGTTAGTTGGCTTATGTGGGGGTGCCACGGCAGCCTGAGTTTGTTGCTGATGCATTCCCATTTCCAGGAGTAGGAATGATCCTGATTATTTTCTCTACATAAAGCTCTTCCTTATCACTGGAATGTGGGCATTGTTTTCCACTGTTTCTTAGGCAAGAGGAATTTTGCAGTACTTCCACGGGCTTGTATTGTCACTTTACTGACAAAATGGAAAATTGGGCAAGCATGGGCGAGGGTGAAGATCATTGCTAGTTATTGGAATCTGTGTAACACACAATTAGGCTGGTTCAGGCTCTGAGGACCCTCGTCTTGGAGATGGCAGGTTCATGAGTGTGAGTTATTTTTCAGTTAAGCACTCTGTTGCCTTGGAATTATATAATATCAGTTTAAGAACCTCTGTGTTGGTCCTGAAACATTTCCTCCATTTACCTGGGCACAAGTGACATTAACCTTTGAAGGTCAGGCCTTCTGCTCTGTTCTGGAGCTTGTTTTAACCCACTACCCCTTTAGTGACTTTATTTGCTTTTCGGCTTTCAGTCTAGTTAGCTGAATCAGTGCTATTGTGAAAAGGTCAGTGGTAATCTGAAGTGCATTCAGTTTGTGTAAGGCACAATTTCCAGTCATTCTTTTCTATGAGAATTATTTCAGAGCCTGGCACTGCCACTGTGTGTAGTTTTCATCCAGTGATTTTTCTGTACAAACTGTAATATCAAATTTGTCTAAAACATGACCTGTCTTTGTGGCTGGTAGGGCAGCTGATGCCTGACAGCACCGGAGCTGCAGTGCCCCAACATCCATTTTAGTAATTAGCACCTTGCTAATTCTATATAAAAGGCTACAAAAAATTGAGTATTATAAAGATGTACAGTTTTTCCCATGCACTGTTTTGGTTGTCAGGAATGCTTGGGCTTGTCTTTCGAGTACACCAGGAAATTGTCAGCTCAGTCTGAGAGCTAAAAATTGTGTCAGTTGTTTCTTGATTAGTATTGGCATTATTGGATATTCAATAATGTGCAACAGATGATGAATGTGGAGATGAACCGAACCATCCTATCTCATTAGACATTTGGGAACAAATGAATTTTGGTTTCAGGTGGGTAGAATTCTTTTTTTCTTATTTAACACAATATAAATACCTGGAGCTCAGATACGTCTGTTTTGCAATTCACATAAATCTTGAAATGAATTAATGAGGAACACTGAAAAGAGGACAGATCTCGGACAGGGAATCTAATCAATGTGAATCCCCCTGAGCTATATCTGTTTTGTGGTTAGGTTCCCATTGATTTTTGTAAACATTTTAGTGTTAGCCATAATCCCCTTTGAATATAAATCATTCCACAGAAGTTTCTCCTGTATTTTAATTAATTCTGAACTGACTGACTTGAGAACTCTTCCTTCAGTCTTATTACTAAACCAGAAAAATTCTCCTTGTTTTCTTCACAGCCTAAATCTGACCCCAGTGAAATCAGTAGGCATTTAAAATTCTCGAGAACTGGTGAAGCTGAGGAAACCTGAGACAGCCAGAATTGTCTAAGATAGAAACTGCAAGAAAATCAGAAATCTTGAGGGAAAACCAACTGATTTTGCAGTAGATTATTTTATTTATTTCAACCTGTATGAGTTCCTGTTACAGTTGATAATGCCCTATCCTTCAAAAGAAAAAGGAGACTGAGATGGTCCTTCTGAAACTGGGGAGCTGGTACAGGGACATTATACCTTCATTCTGATTTAAAGATAGAGGGTTCATGAGCTATCTATTCCCTTTTAAACTGAATTAGTTGAGAAAAATGTCTTTTAATCTATAACCTGGTTGATTGGTACAATTCCTTTGACTTCCATCTCGGGAAAGAGTATTACTGAAGTTGAAGAGATGATAGTGAAATTATTTTGCTGTGACATAAAAATAAGTATCCTATGACTAGCATAAAAGCTGGCACTGTTATTCCTTGGAAAATACATGTGTAGCAATAGGTATTTTGGCCTGTAGATTGAAAGATTATCATCAGTTAAACTGGAGCTAGAGGGGATAAACTGAGTTAAAGCTGTCTTAAGTGCAGCAGCATCAGATGCTATTCGTTGGTATTCCTGGTCGAGGTGGGGGGAGGAATTTTGTTTGCAGCTGTCAGTTGGATGTCTTATCATAGATTGGTTTTATTTAGTGGAGCATGTGAGAATGTTACTTGATTATATGAGGAAAAAAAAAAAGCTGTGCTTCTTGAAAAAAACAGAATATATTTTTGTTGCAGTTGTTTAAGCCTCAGCAGGACTGAACTGCTGTGTAATGCTTAGCTGAATTGCAGGAATAATATGATGGTTTGGTAGGCATATAGACAGGAAATAACCTGTTAATTGTATATATATACATACACATACATGTATGTGTATATAGTTTATATATATATATAATTAACCTGAATCAATGTGCTTGTGGTGCACACCTAAAGTTTTGTTTTTTGCTATTTCTATAGTTAGCTCTCCTTTAAAGATGCCATGGCAGTTTTAGGGTGGCTACAGGATGCCATTGTTGTTTGGGGTTTTTTCTCTCTCATCTATCAGTAAGTGTCTGCATATATGCTTATAAACTGCTTTTATCTCTGCAGTGTCTAGGTCATGTATTTTTGGACACAGGCTATCACAGGTGTTACTCAGATACATGATAAAGGTAGGATTAGTTTTTCAGGAGACTTTATAACGTAAGCCTAAGACAAGAGGCCATGTTTCAGGTGGGAGTAAAACACGTAAGAATGTGGTTTGAAGCTGAAATCCAAGAACAGTTTCATTTTTGCTTAAGGAAAATCCTGCTTTTTTTTTCCCTAATGAATAGTTTCTATTTTAAAATTTGTTTTTGTAAACCTAGATTAATTCTGTTGATGTGCACTAGTTGTGGAGATGCAAGTAAAGGAGAGACATCTCTCTCTTCAACGCCGAATGTTTGCAGTAAGTTCTTACTTCACTGAGAGCTGCCTCTACAACAGGCCTTGCCCCCAGGTGAAGAAGCCCATGGTGCCCAGTTGAAGATGAGATCTCAGCAAGGATTTCCTCCCTGCCCTGCTCCCACCATCACTTGGAGGCAGAAGTGGCTCGTTGCCATCCAGTGGAGAGCTGCAGGGTGGCACCTGTCAGAGATAACAACAGGAAACCACTCAGAGCTGGAAAAATGCAAAAATGTGGAACTGCTTGGAGTGCACCTTTAGCTGAACCATTTATCAGGGCTTTTGGCATTGTGGAAAAGGAGTTCCAAGCAGGTTTTGAAGGGAATGACGTTCTTGGGATGAAACTGTTAATGCAGAGCTAATCTCAAGTGCAGTGTGAGAGAATAAATGACTGTACTTGTTTGTTTTTATTTTCTTTTTTAAAAGTAATGAACTGTCAAAGGTCACTAAGGTGATTTGATTCTAGTTGAGAGTCAACCTTTTGGCGCTAAATGAGTGATTAGAGGTAAAATGTGAAGAGTACCTGCTAGCCCTTGAAACAGAAGACAGGCATGATAGACAATGGCAAATCAGTCAGGGAAAGTCTAGAGAAGGTGTGATTAAATCTTTTATTGAATCTAAATTATGTGAACTTGAACTCACATTGACTTGTGCAGCTTCACGTGATAGAACTGAAGGAAGTGCTGAGAGCAGGGCTGCTAAATGCCTTTCCTTGTGGTGGTTCTTCCCCTTGGCCCCTGAGGAACAATCTAGGGCTTGGGAGCTGTCCACTTAGAAAATTTTGGTTTACTTCTTGGTAAACCAAAAATTTGGGTTTGCTTTTTAATTTTTTTTGTTTGTTTCACTTTCTAAATTTTTTGTTTACTTAGTACAGGATATTATTTATTTTTCTTTACTGTATTTTACTTAATTAGCTTACTTTATTATTGAACTATTTAACTATTCCCACCACTCTGTTATGTAAAGGACAACTCCTCCTGCTCACATCCCAGAGGGCCTATTCCATAGATTTTAGTTTGACAATCCTGTGTACTACCACATGACACCCCAACATTAATAGCAATGATAATACAAGTAGTAAAATAACTTTGGGTCTAATCTAACCCTTCTGCAGTAGCTGGATCTCTTCATTACTGAGCTGCATAGTTGAGTGCTTTATTTCTGGATGGGATTTTTCAGTGGTCATAACTCTTGGAAATCAAACCTGTTCCATACAGAATAAGCTGAGGCATCACTTCTTTTTGATACTGTCCATCTTTAAATTGTTTTTTTTTAATCTTAGCCATTCTGATAGTGGGTCTATTCAAATTTGGGTACAAAGATTCTTTCTTTGGGTACCAAGTGGGAAGGGTGGAGGGCTTAGAGTCCTTTCAATAGCTTTGAATGTAATTTTTTTTCAAGCTTTCTAAATCCACATGTGCACAGACAATAGGCAAGAGCTTGTGACCCAAAGGTGAATATTTCACAGTATGTTGGTTGTCTAAGATAGCAGTTGGACTTGATGATCTTAGAGGTCTTTTCCTACCTAAATTATTCTATGATTAATATTTAACCATTGAGTTTGACTTCAATGACATGTGAATAGTTAGATGTAAGGGTGAGGAGAAATGTTAGAGTATGATCAATCATTATGTTCTTCACAGTTTGTGTTGTGCATTTCCATTTAATAACTACAAGTATCTCTCACCAAGTTTCATGCATTTCTCTCCATCACCTTTTTACCCCCATAAAAGACTGAGTGATGTTTATTCATTACCTCGAAGTCACTTTGCTGTGATGAGAAGCAATTTTGAAGGATGTTAATAATGTGAAAGTACCAGAAAAATTGTTCTAAGCTTTGATTATGTGAGTTGCTTGTTTGTGGAAAGGAGCATCGTCCATAGCTGCGTGCAGACTCATACATATTTATATGCCAGTGTATTTTAGATGTTAGCTACATCTGTACCTTTAGGATGTTGTTTCGTCTGTTGTAATCATGTTGCAATAATTAAAACATCAGAGGAACAAACAAACAAAACCTCATTTTAGTGTAATAGAGCTGATGATGCCTGACAGATAGAAGTAATTAATTTTTTTGCATTTAAAGCATGCAGTGGGAGCGCTATCAAAACTGCACTAGCCAAACTAGTGTGTTGAGGAGGCACTCAGTACTCTTGAACTGCATGGAGTGTACTGACAGTGGACACATTTGGGTTTGTTTATTTCTTTCCAGTGTTTTGTTTCACTAAAAGGCTGCATTATTTGAGCAAAGCCTGGTTACTGAGGCACTGCTTACTAAATTCTCATTTATTGCAAATGGGATCTTTCCTTTCAAAAAGTGCCTGTCATGGTTTTTTCCTGAATGTCTCATCAAGCTTGGTGCAAACTCCAGGCTCTCACTGTGGGGCTGACTCTTGTTACTGTTTGGGTAAGTTAGCCCTGGAGACTCTCCAGCACTTTTACTTTCTCAATAGGCTTCTTGATTTTTGCTGAGATTTCTGAGAATTTTGCCATATCCTGTGATCAACATATGTTTTCTCTGAAGCTTAGACCAGCAGTTTTAGTTACTGGCCCTAGAAGCAGAAGTGAATAGTTAAATATTCTGATTTCAATTGTGCTTGCCTTGCTACTTCTAGGTGGGTGTGGTGTGGTGTGAGACATGAAGAGCTATTCACAAGTGGTTTAAACACAATACAGATACTTTCCCAAGCTTTTTATAATTTTTTTTTCCCCACTATCTGTGCATTGGCATTATTTTTCTAATGTCTTATTTTTCGAAGTAACTGAAAAGACTTCCTGTTTTCCCCATGGGCTCCTTGAATTCCGCTTCCAGTGGAACCAGAGCTCAGTGTGGTCCCACAAAAGCAGCAGCTGGTTGCTGGGGCTCAGCATTGTTGTGTTGCCGCAGTTCCCTGCATGCTGGATCCCAAGAATGCATCTCCTAGGGTACCAGGAGTTAACTTGACAAAGCAGTAATGATCCAGAGACTTGCCCATTGCCACAGGGACAGGAACAACGCTCACAACCAACAGATAAAAGCTCTCTCTGCTGTTTGCAAAGCACATGAAATAAATGATACATTCTCACAAAAGAAAACTGTACTTAAGAGTGTAATTGGCCACTGCAGACATCTTTTTTTCCCCTGAAAAAAATAAGGCGAACACCCCATGAGCTATTTGGCTTCATTAAAAGACCCCAGCGTGTCTCTTTTGAGTCAGTAAGGCAGACTTAAATCAAGTTACCTGAGATTTAGTATGACACTTCCAATGATAGTAATCTGCACATCTCAGGTGACAGCCTGAGTCATTGAATGTTGGTTTGAACTTAAAAGTCACTTGAGAGACTGCTTTTAAGGTCAGCAAATGAGTTTTTTAGTGGGAATGTAAGATATAAAAAGAAACTATTGCAAAAATCATAACAGGACTTGTCTAATGACAATTTCCTGACGGGGCAGTTTGAACTACATAATTTTCAGTTACATTTTATGTTCCTTTCTCTCATCATCATGTGTTATTCTAGTGTTTTGAAACATGTGGGTCTGGATTTTAAAAAAATACTTCTACAAAAGTGTTTTTAGGATCCTCAGCTAAGCAGTCCAAGGGGATAGAACCAAATCTTTTCTATGCTGTAACATGCAGTATAGTTAAGTAAGAATATCTTATAGGAGGAGAAGAAAATGGTGGAGTTTTTTCATGTGTACAAAAGTGCACCAGTTATAGCAAGGTATGAAAATGAGCACAGCATAAACAAAATACACAGTTCTTGTGTTAGAGACCAGCAGTCAGGTCTTTTCTGTTGCCTTGGCAAGTTCCTTTCGACCATTGGCCTTCCAAGGGAAATTTCACTGTCTCCTGATGAATCTTTTTATGAGCAAACATAAGATGCTCCATATTTCACCTGCAGATGAGTTTGCTCTGCTTGTTGGGATGGTGGCCAGGGAAATGGCAGTGTGAATCCTTTAAAGTGGAGGAGTGATCTGGATGCTCAGTGTGTCAGAACACATTTAATGGTTGGGCTGTTGCATAAAGGGAAGAAGCTGTTTCTTTCTCCGCTGTCTACTGGAACAAAAAAAAAGAAGAACTAAAAAAAAGAAAAGATTAAAAGAAAGTTGTCGCCTTTTGAGAGAGCAGAAGAGAGGATCAATCCCTAAAGGTACTTCAGCTCTTAATCTTGAATTTAAATCCGTAGATTCTCATGACTTTAGTGGGTGTTTTAAGGGCTTAAGTAGGAATTAGGAGCCTCCATGCTTTGGCCCTCTGTGCCTATGTTCATGGGAAAATGTGAGGTGGAGGTAAGTGTGTCCCTGTCAAATGAAGGGAGACCTCTAAGCCTGGAGGAGAGGTGGGATTTGAGCTAAACTGTTGCTATTGCATTTTTTTTTTTTTAATCAGCTAACATGGTCAGATTTTTGCTCAGATTGAACCCCATGCTGTGGATTGCCCTGCTCTTACACAGGGACCCTTGGCATCTACCTCAGATTTTGGTCTAGGAGCCAAGTGTCTGTACATTTCAGGGAGCTAGTAATAGTTACAGGGGAGATGTGACCTCTGAAGTAGCTGTTTGGACCCAAGCTTTTATGTCTACCTCCATGTGATTTGACTAAACTTTAATATTTGGAAAGATTCTGTGCATATGAGATAAGTTGTCCTTCTTAATACCCTAAGGTGTAAACACTTCCAGTAATTATTTGAAGACAGCACAGTGTGTCACTCCTCTTCCCCAGCTCAGCACAAAGAATGTGGCTGTTGGTTTGGGAAAGTAAGTGTCTATATCCTTAAAGGTGAGGGAACTAAGATGAAATGAGCCAAGCCTTTTCTGAGCTATGTTGTCTACTGAACAGGTTACTCAATCCAGCAAGGAGATTAAATGTATATATCAATAAATTCAATAGATGTGATTTATAGTTGTGCTTATATTATGAGCTGATGCACGGACAGTTTTCTCCATGTGAGAGATGAGTGCAACTTGAGATTAGTCCTAATTTAACATCTTAAATTGGGTACACAGTGTAAGATCTTGACATTCTCAACATTACAGCACGATCTCTTGTAGAATTTTGTATAACATTTGGATCAATTTTAAGGACAGGTGGGAGACCTCCAGTTTGTATTTGAGTGATGAATAATTTAGATAAGTGGGTGGTGACCGGTTGAAAGGTTACTTATGTGTTTACTAGTTCAACTTCTGATGGTTGTAGTAATATCCTTGAAAACCTAGTAACTTGTTGTCTTTTGTGATATTAGCGAAAGGAGATGGTAAAAGAAAATAAGTGCATAAGTGCAGGTCCTTCCTTTGTGCAAAAATTAAGGAAATGCAATACTGGGCTAGTGTCTTCAATATTTGGACTTAATTGCTCATAAAAAAAGCCCCACTGAGAAAAAAAAAGTAAAAAAATTAAAACCAGTAAGAGAAAACCAGAAATTTGTATCTCTGGTTGCCCTGGCATTTCTTGTCTGAAAAGGCAATGCTTTAATTACCTGCATTGATAATATGATGCTGGGTAGATGAGTATTCTGGTTGGTTGTATTAGAACCAGTAAACAACAGAAACTAGAAACATCATGTTGAAATAGAAGACACTGGAATGTGGGGTTGTGTTAGTAAGAAAACTTCATCAGACTTCTCTAATATTCAGCTGGTTTATGGCTTGTGCTTCATTTACTGTCGTCATTAAAGACTGAGTAACTTGATATCCTAACCTGGAAAAGATTCCAGAAGTAAAATTGAAAATTGTTTGGCTCAGAGAGTTTATAAGCTTGGCTGTTTGAGTTCTTTTATTCCCTTTGAGAACAGGATGCACATTTCTTACTGGCAAATTTCAGGAGCTGGATTTAGAAGTTCTATTTGTTACCACCTACAGAGATCCAAGGTCTTTTAGAAGTCCTTCCAGGTTTTTTGTGGACCATGTGAAATAGTGTTGGGGAAAATTTCACAGCCCAGAGTTCTTGTCTGTACCATGTTTTACCCATTACAACACCATGGAAGAAGAACCATCACCAGTACCTAAGGTTTTATACATGTTCTCACAAATTAGCACATAGTCTGCCACTTGAGTGGCCTCACCTCCATAATGACATCTGAGCTTTGTGAAAATGCCAGTAGATGTTCCACTTGCACATCAAAGATCTCTTAAGTCAGGTCCTGAGGAACTGAATACAGTTCCTCATGATTTCTTGCAATTATTACCTCAAGTGACCTTTTGTGTATCTTCTGGAAGGGGAATTTCAAGAGAGAATTTTGCATGGAAGGGAAAAAAAGACTGAGAGTATTTAATGTTATATAAATGCACTGTTTTTTCAGGTCAATGCTACTAATTCCACTTTTGCTTTTCCTTTAGTATGTTCAGGTTAAACTTTCATGAGCTGTACAAGGTTTCAAGAGCTGGTTGTGAGTATGATTTTTTCCCTGTTTAGGGTTAGAATGCTCAGATGCACTGGCACAGCCCAGTAGCTGTGACAATGAGCAATAACATTAATGGGGCTCACTTGCCATTTCCTTCCTGTATTTTTGTAACTCTACATAACACTTTTACAGTAAAAGCCAGTGCTGAAAGACAGAAGGCTGATCTGGGTGATCATATAGTACGTTTTGCTTGCTCAGCAATTGATTAGCTTTACAAAATGATTCCTGACGTATATTTGTCTAATGCTGGCTTAAAAACCACCTAGAGCTGGAAACTACAGCTTCCACTTGGAAATCTATTCCAGTGCATTGGGGCTTTTATCATGAGAAGATCTTTTCTAATACCTGATCTCAGTCTTGCAGTCTCCATCATAATTTAATAGGATAGTTCAAAAAAGAAAACAAAAAATAAAAGGACTTCTAGAGTGTCCCTGTTACATCTGAGGGTCCAGTGAGTCAAGCATCATATTGCAAAATTAGGCAAGCTTCATTGTGAAAGAAGTACAAATCATAATAAATCTTTTTGCTCTGCCCTGCATTGCAACACATCACTTAGAGCATTTCCTCCAGATCTGGACAGATTTGGATTTGCTGGAAGAAGTCCAAGGAATAAGCAGATGTTAACCTAACGTAATCTTCATTCACAGAGTTGATGGTGTTAGGCTATTGAGGAAGAGGACACATCATAACAATCTTCAAATGCATAAAAGGCTGCTACAAAGAAGCATGAAATAGTGCTTTTTAACCCTTGTGTTTGATGTGGTGGGGTTTTTTGTTTTTGTTTTGTTGGCTGTGTGCTGGAATAACAACCAATTTATCAATTTAATTCGTTGCTCCCACCCAGCACCAGTGTAGTTTATTATTTCTGTGTAGGTGTAGAACCTTGCCCTTTTCAAATTGCATTCTATTTTTAAAGAATTGTTTCTTCAATTTGTCAAGACACTTTAAAGTTCTTATGTCCACCAACATTTTTGTAATTCCTGCCAGCTTAGCAGTGTTAACACATTTTGTCTGTATACTCTTTATTTCATTATCCAGGTGAAAGCACTGAATAATATCAGAGTCAGGACAAACCCTGTGGCAATGATGCTTAATAATATTAAGTTTGATCTGTTAAGCAAATACATGCTTCACACACAGTTTAGACATTCTTTTAGAACGCATTGTATGTCACAAAATATCCTTAGTTGATCTGTTAGTGCCTTGAAAGAACTCTGGGGTCTTCAGTGACAAATAAAAGAGGAGAAAATGTACCTCAACCCATAATGAATAAAATAATTACCATTCTGGGGTTTCCCAATACTGTTGGTTCTCACCCTAAAATGTATTTGGTGTTGGCTGTGCCCATTGCTGTGTAAATGCTCCTGCTGGTCACTGCATCCTTTGGGTGTTATGGGGGTGGGTGCTCTGCCCACCTAACCGAAACACTGCTCCCCTGCTTGATTCCTGGGTCCCAGCTGAGGAGCCTCAGCATAGCTTTGGCCTTGTGAGTGGCCCTGTTGAGTTAGCTGGAAGTACACAGGTGCTTCAAGTTGAAAACATGGTGAAGTGCTTTGCCAGTCTGTGCTTTTGCATTTTTATGGCAGTTAAACATTTTGAAAGGATTTCTATTGATTGAAGATACTGTCATCAAAATTTTGATCTTTGTGGGGTCGTGACTTTCCGAACTTGTGGCATTAGGAAACTCTTGACCATGAAACTAGATAGCTTGCAACTCCTACTCTCTGCTGTAGCTCCTTTAGCAGTGGTGCAGAGAAAATTGGGCCTCTTTTCATTCTATGAAGAAGCTTAATTTATTTATGCTCTTTCAGTCCTTGTTGAACTATGTTGTGTTTGTCACCAGCATTATAGCGTTTTAGACTGAACAATTTCACACCTGTGAGCAGTTTGGAAATTAAAGTCTTGTGTCAAAAAGGAATTAAAGCTATAACAGATAGAGGTTTAAGATCCTTCTGCATATTGAAGCCTGACTGGCCTTGACTGTCAGTCTTGGAGGAAAATCTTATGGCAGTTGGGTTGTATTTGGAGCTGCCCTTCACTGCATTGTTAAAATAGTAATAAAATAACCTCTTACATCTTCTGTGCAAGCAAGTGCTTTTTACTGTAGATGCCAGACACTTAGAATAATGTGTAAGACAGATAGCACACTTGCAAATTAAATAGAAGTTGTGAGAAAAATAATTGTTCTGAATGCCTAAAGAGCAGTTGATTTAAATGTGTTTTTTTCAGTGTCCACCATCTTGTGTGGCTTAAGCTTTTTCCATTTAGAAATTAACGGAAAATGTTGATGACTGCTTGATTTGAGAATATCCTACTAAAATATGGTTGAAAGAAAACATTTTATTTAATTGTAGGTTTTTGACACTAATAAGAGAATAAGTCAACACATTCCTTGCATATATTAATTATCTTTCATGTATGGTACCTGTTAATAGCAAGTGTCTAGTAGAATGTCAAACTGTGGTTTTAAATGAAGTTGAAGAACAAGGGAAGGAAAAAGACTAAGAAATATTTTATCTGTTATAAGTGAATGGTACTCCTGAATGCCTGGTAGACGAATTATTTTTTCACCTTTTCAAAACAAACGAGCAAAAATTTCATCTAAAATGAGATGGAAGGTGGGGACTGCTAATAATGTTTTATCTCTTGGGTCCCAGTTTGTCTTTGTTATTAAGGGCATAAGTCTGCACAGTGATCCCAGGCAAGGTTTTGAAGTTAAGGTAAAAGGGGGGGGAATAAAAAAAAAAAAAAAAGCTTAATAAAGTGTTAGCATAACAATAAGTGAGCCTGCTAGAAACACAAAAGTTGAATGTCAGTCAGTGACATCCATAAATTGCCAGTTAAAAGCACTGGAAGCTTTTCTGGTATCAGAAAAAGAAGGTAATTGGTGTCTGCCATTGTCAGAAGTATTACTTATCTTCAGTATTTTCCCTTTTGTTGGTTGAGATGATCTGTGTAATTTCTTTCTTCCCATAGCCTTGAGAATGAAGAACAGAAAGGAAGTGAGAAAGGCAAGGGAAGGGAAGCTTTCTTAGAGTGATGCGTTTCAACCCTTTCCCCTCCTCCCCTGCCAGTTGTGGTATATAATAATACAATAATGTAAGTCTTCCAAAAATGGTAGTTGAGATAGAACGCACTCAAAAATAATGCATTATATAAAGTTATTTTTCAGAGTAACATGAGTTTTGAATTGCTTTTTCTCAAAAGTTGACTTAATCACTATGTGCAGTCTGCTGTAGAAAAGAGCTGAGCTAAGGCATGTGCACTATTGGTCAATTTGACATCGAAATCACTAATTTCAGGTTTTTGTTTTGGTTTTTTTTTCATAGTTTTTTTTCATAGAAATGCTCTTACATGCTGAGAGATCTGTAGCTGATATTTTTCTTTTCCTTCCTCTGCCCCCTGATAATTAGATTGGATGAGGCTATTTCTGGATACAAAATCTAAATTGCAGAAAGAAGTCTTGGTGCTAGTTTACATTTTCCAATGTAAGCTGCGTTTGCAGCTGCGAAGGGAGGCCCATGCCCCCTCCTGGCTGTTTGCGGAGGGAGTGCAAGGCTCAGTGTCTTGGCCAGAAGAGAGGTTTGACCATTTCATTGTGGCCCATTTTTAATATGGGTTTGACTGAAACAACATTTAATATGACTGACTTCTTTCCAAAAAAAGCATTGAGTTGTCCCACAATTGTGCCATTCTAAATGAAGTTGGATATAGAAGTGGAGGCTGATTGGGATAAGTTTAAAACATGCATTCTGCTGCTGGGTTTAATACATATGTTTTTGGGCAAAGAAGTGCAGTTAATGGAGGGCTGATTCTGGAGTTCAGTGACTCTGCAGTTACTTACCTGCTTTTAAAATTACTTTTCTGTTTCACCCTTGCAAAATTATTTTGCTTCTCCAGGGAAGGTGTGTTGTTTCTCAGGAGAACACTGTACCCCAGGTGCTCCTCTGGTTGCCATGGCAGTTTGCTAGCAAGCAGCCTCTTAAATATGTTGCTCTTGGCAAAGAAATAGTATCTTTTTGATTGCTTTGCCAGATGCTCATTTCATAGAATATTCTACACAGAATGGTTTAATTTTTGTGATAAAATGTCCTTTTTCTCCCCCCTGAAATGTCACTGTTTTTTAAAAAATAAGTTTCTGAGCTGTTGGCACCTTTTTTTTTTATTATTATTATTTAAAATAAATAATTAAAAAGAATCCCCTCCCATCTTCTTTGCCCCAGTCTGCCTCTTTTTAGAAGCTCTGTTGGTAAGTGATATGCAAGGGCGATTGAGTCAAGCTGGCTTTGGTTACATGACCTTAATGAATTCTCAAAAATGTTCTTTGCTTGTTGAGGATACCTGCTTAAATTCTGTTTGCAATCTGTCTTTTTTTGCCTTGTCAAGTTCTGGGATGTAAAGCAGAACAGTCTGTGTGCTTGTGTGTGTGTGTGGAGAGGGTGGGGAGGAGGACGAGTGAGCTCCTTGCTGTTCAATAACTGAATCTGTCGAGGTGTTGGGTTTTTTTCTTTTTATCTTCTGGGCAACCTGAAGAGAGTTGTGGGTTTTTTCGGTTGGTGGGTTCTTTTTGTTGTTGTTTGCTTGTTTGTTTTGTGTTTTGTTTTATTTGGTTTTTACCTTTAAAAGCGTTTTCTTCAGACAAGAGTTGTGGTTGTAATGTGCCTTGATAAGCGAAGAAAAAGATGCGAGGGTATCTTTTGGAAATGAAGACATTGGTATTTTTCACACCTAAGCATCCAAAGTAATAGAGCACAAATGAAAGGACTTAAGGCTAAGCTTTTGGCGCTTGTCTGAGCAAGAAGTGCTGCTTAACCTGAATAGCTGGGGATTATCACAGGAGGTGTCATGGCCCAGGAACCTTTCTCTCCCCCTGAGACCCTTGTTCCTGTGTTGCAGGGTTTTGCAAGCAGCAGGGGAGTGGTGACACGCTTGCAGGGAATTGTGGGGGCTGTGCTGGCTGTGTGTGGAGCTGGAGGAGCCATTGTCTCTGGGCATTCTGCACATTTCTAGTCCACCTGCTCTGGGTGGGAAGGTGTTGGCATCTATTGCGTGAGTGGATTTATTATGACATATAGCATAAGTAGAAGTCACAGTCAAGCCCTTAAGAGAGGTTTGCTTTAGCTACTCACATTTTTTTTTTTTCTATGAAGTCTGTACTGAAACTTTTTTAGAAGGTTATTCTAGTCCTGTTCTGCAATATGAAAATAAAAGTGTAATTTCAAACAAATGACTTGCCAGACATTGAATGCCTAGTGAGGTTGTGCTAGTCCCCAGTGCAGGGAGGTCATCAAATCAAATATTGTGGCTGAATTTTTGAAGTGCTTGGATAATTTTATGACCAATAGTAGCATTTGTAGTTATGAAAGGTAAGATAAAGATCATCAGCTCTCATGCTTCAAGGCATAAGGTAATCACGGCAGCGTTACAGGAGGGATATTTCCCTGCTGAGCAGCATTACACAGTTGGTTATGTACATTATGAGGTGTGTTCTTTCCTTTGATCTAAGCCATTAGCCAAAAAGGTGACACTTGATGGCTGAACAGGTTACTAAGACAAACCTTATATCAGCCATCAAGGGGATATATGTTTCTGTATGAAAAGGTTTTGTTGCCTCATGTAATCCAAGCTGTTGCTTGCAGGAATGTGTATCACTAAGAATCATATAAAGGCAAAGGGTTCCCAGGTTGGGCTCAGTAACTCTTCAGCTGCTGTGAGAGGCTTAATTGTTACTATATATGTGAATTGTTGTGTGTTGTGTGCTTGGTTGGTGCTCTCTCCTGCCTGGCTCCTGCTTGGAGCCAACTTCAGACCATGGTCTGCAGGTGTGCATTTTATGGTTTCACAGTAGCTGGCAAGTAGATACTTGGGCTCAAGAGGAAAAGCTGGATTCTGACTCTGTGGCAGGGTTGTCAGGCACTGCTGGGTCCTGCCCAAGGTAGTCTCTGCCCTGATGGGTTAGACCTGGCTTCCAGATGGCCATTCAACACTTCTGCATGCTGTTCATATTTAGAACTAGCCATGAGAAGAAGCTAAGTATAGTAAGCTTATGCATAATAGTAATAAAATATATTTATTCCCAGTCTTTTTTTAACTAGGCTGGAAAGGCCAAGTTTTTCTTGTTTCTTGTCATGAAGGTTATTTTTCCATGCTTGTAACCCCCCTAGAAACCTTTTTCTGGATGTACTTAGAGGTTTGGTTTGGAAAACAGGTGGTCAGAAATCACCACACTTTCATATGAGATCCAAGCAGTCCTCTGAGTTGACTGAAAATGTCTGATACTCCCAAAGAATCATTAGACCTTTATACAGTTGCAACAGATTGGTATCTCTTAATCATTCTACCCACCAGCTGCCTTCTCCTCCATTTAAATTGATGAACCTCCAGTTTAAAGCAGAAATCCTTGTCTTGATGCACTTTTTGCCTTTAAGTTTCATCCCATTCAATTTTCTAGCTCACAAGGTCATCTCGTTCTTTGTGTGTGATGATCTTGTCCTCTTCTGTGATGATAACTGTGTTGTCTTTGTATTTCATAATCTAGTCCTTGAACCAAGGTTGCTAATGAATATATTAAACATGATAAATCCCAAGACTGGCTCCTGAGAAATACTATTACTAACATTTCTCTGTCTTGAGAACTGTTCTTTTTCAGTACAGACTCTTGTAGTGCCTCCCATAGACAGCTTTCTGTCCATATTATGATGTATTCTTATATTATTCCTCATTGTCTGTCTTTTAAATAATGATTTCTTAGAGGACACTGTCAGATGCTTAATTTAAATGTAGATGTATTAGTTGCACTGTATTGCCCTTGCCTAAGTAGTCAGCTGTCTTAAGAAGAAACCCATTAGTTCTCTCAGGTGATCTATTAGTAATGAGAATATATTTCTTTTTATCCTATTTCAGGTCTATCTCTGTGCCCTCGATTACTGCCTCTTCCAAAGTCTGTTGTGTTCAGTGTCACATGAATATGTGTTTATCACCTCTCCTTTCTTGGAATGCAGCTCCTATATTTAGTATTCCCCAGTGTTATTTGTGCTTTAGCAGTGATGATCAGGGATGCGTGAACAACAAAGTTTTCAAGTAAAAGTTTATGAAACTAACGGGGAAAATTTCGGTTCCCATTAGTTTATAAACTTCATTAAAAAAATTGACACTGAATTTGTGGTTTTAGTTCTTTCAGTATGCTGGAAATGTTTCTGTCCTTGTGGTATTATTGTTATGAGAAAATGGACATTTGCCCAGGTTTGGGAGTACACAGAGTTAGGTTTTCATTGAATCCATGTGAGAATAAGACTCCTTAATAGTTCTTCTCTTTATTTTAGTTCTTCTGCTTAGGTGAAATGAGCCTTTCACTGTTCACTCTGTTTTCTTTTGAAAGATTGAGCTCAGGTGCTATTTTTACTGTGTGGCTGATTTAGGACACATGACTTACCTTGTTAATTAATCTGTCTTTTTGCGTCCTTGTAAGTTTTTTTGCTTACTCCTGATATTGTCTTTGAAGTTCTTATGCTTGCTGTAGGTTTTTTTTTCTTATTTCATTCCAAATACTTTCAACCATTTGTTAAACTTACATCTCTATATTGTTGGGCTCAATGCAGTCCCATCAGTTGTGTGAACTTTCTTAGGCACTCGGAGTTGGCTTTGTGGAATCCCAGACCTTCTTTGTAGACTGATTTTTATATATCCTGTTACACATCAATCAACTTGTGAGAAGATGAGTACTCAATCATTTGATCCATTTCTTAATTTATTCATCTTTTCTGTACAATTATAGCTGCTTTTGAATTCTTCGCCTCTGGTGTTGTCCCTGGTGAGGCTCAGCTGTGATTAGAGGTAAAGAACAAGCCTGAAGACGTCATGTCATGGGTTAAAAAAATTGTGAAGTGCCATGAAAAAAAAATCACTAAAAGGAAGATGAGTTTTTCAGTCTGTTCTTGTATTTTGATTTACTCCCAGTCAATAGGATGTGATGACAGGATTACTCCAGGCTTCATATATGTTGTATAGTTTTCTGTTTTCTACTCTTTAATTCTGGAGATTGATGAATATCTGATATTCTCTCTTTTAGTAAGGTATTTTATTTCATTTAGGACTGTCTTCATGTTGGCTTCAGATTTATAGCTGTAGTTAATCAAATTCTGTTGCACCTTAATTAACTTTAAAATAATCTTTAGTAATGAAAGTATGATTTTTTAAAATTTGGACATTCAGAGGAATCTCTCTTCTTGAACTACTTGTAGTTTTAAAGGAAAACATTTATAGTGGGCATGCTTTTTTACTACTGAAACACATAATGAAAAATGAGATAACAAGTGAGGAGAAATGATATACAGACCTATTTGATGCACTGCTATAAGCAGAAAAAAAATTATAGTGGGGTCTTTGGTTCTGGATATAATAATTACACACAAATTATTTCACTTGTTACAATTTTGTCCCTTCTGTGGAAGGCCATGGCTAGCCAGGGTGTAACAACTCTGTGGCTGTGCTGCATCATCCTTTTGATTCCTGTTGTAAAACTTGCCAAACCCCACTGAAGTCACAGTCTGCAAATGAGTGTAAGTTTCTGTAATGCAAGAATAGCAAAAAGAAACACATTGGTTCTTATTAACCTCTTAAATTAATTGTCTGGCTAAGAGAGCTCATTCTCAGAACCAGAACAGCTCTTCTTCTTGTGAGCCAGACATTGCATTCTGGTGATTCAGTCTGTTGTTTCATTCAAGATACCTTCTACCTGTATTTGTTGAAGTTTTCCATGTAAATTCTGACCCAGACTATCCTGGCTGAGCCAGTGAAATCTGGCAGCTTCACAGGCGTATGTACAAAGGTTTTTTGTGTTCTGCCTAAGTTGTGTTTTGAAGACTCAGTTAGTGACAAACTCTACATCCTAAAATGTATTTTGAAATTAAATACATAGTAAAGCTAGTGTTCCAGAGAAATACCTGATACAGAAATTGCCCAAGTGCCCTACCTTTGGTCTACTTGATGGAATTTAAACAGTCAAATTTAGGCATTAGATTTAGAGAATGTTTTATGTTCTTAAGCAACACTCTTAGCTATAGTTTGGACTAGAAAGAGAAGAGTATGGGGTCTCGATTACCTGTGTAGACAGGCTCAGGTTGAAGGGAAGGAAGAGGCAATTCAATATTCATAAAATATTGTCTCTAAGAGAAATTATTGTCAAATTTAGTAAAAGCCCAATGATGTTGCAAGCAATGTAATGCACAGGATGGAGGGATCAGGACTAGAGTTCTGGGTGAGCCTGTGGGCTCCAAAGAGACATCTGCTCATGGGATAGAAATAATAGCTAAAAGGTCACCTGATTAATGTGTGCTTCTAAAAGGTTGCAATTTGGTGTCATGGGAAGGCCAAACTCCCTCTTGTAGTAATGGTGGTTGCAAATTATTTTTTAGAATTTGAATTACTTTTGTTTATGTGTGTAAAATCTGTTGTGACTACTTGTATTCACAGAGGAATTAATAAGTCTGAAAAAGGTATTAGCAAATGTATCTCAGCTTACTACTTTCAAAGTTGTTCTACAGAAGCAGTAGCCAGTGTTTCAGGGTTAGAAAATTTAATATTAATACATGGAAAGCTGTTCAGAAAGGACTGTAAAAATGATGAAGGGCTTGTAGGAACTGATTTATGAGGCAAGACCAGAAGTTAGGTAAGTAGAGCTTGGTTGAAGGGCTGGACTGAACATGTGTTCAAATGTGTGCATGAACAGTAATTAACAGGTATTAAGATGTCATTCAATGTGTAGAATTGGGATGAGGAAATGCAAATGTTTGGGAAGTGCTGTAAAGCAAGCAAACAGAAAAAAAAAAACCCCAAGAGAGTAAATGCACCACCTCAAACAGGAAGACCTTTTGATATTGCCCCTTTTTGTGCTTCTCCGAACTGTGGTTGGGATGGTCTCCTGGTGGGAGAGACCCACGTTGGAACCTCTCCACATCCTCTTCTGTGTGTGGCACTTGTTCCCTTGTGAGACGAAAGGTCTTATTTCAGAAATGTCACACTCTTCAAAAGGTGTTTTGTTTGTATTAGCTCTGCTTTCTCAATTTGTTCTAAATTAATGAATACTTTCTGGTAAGCCTAAACTGTATTTTTGTCATGCAATCCCTATATTTAAAATAAAAATAAGTCATCTATCTCTGCTAAACACCTCCCAAAACCACAATAAATGATTTCTAGTAGTAGACTTCTGTGCTCTTTTTGATTTGTGAGCAACTCAGGTTCTGTAAACTCTTGTGTTCCTGAAAAGCTCCCTGTTCTGCATTCCCCATCTCCTCCTTTCTTGTACTGAATTTGTCTGCTTTCATTCCTTAGGGAGGAACTCCAAGTTGTGTCTGTAGTCTTTGGAAAGCTCTCTAAAATATTTAGGAGTCTGAAAATGACTAAGAGTCTCTCTGTTCCTAACAGTACAAACTGGGGAAAACAGCTTGGTAGGGAATGAATATAATACTTTTTCATTGTGCCTGTATTCAGCCTGTACACATATACATTTTCTCTTTTTTTTTTTTTACTTTTTTTTTTTTTTTTATGAATAACTAAGCATAAATAAAAGTAAAGGAGGAACAGGTCTGGTATAATGATCATTTCACACTTTCTTGCCACAGCTACAAGAAGACAGGCTACAGTATATTGTGAACTTTACAGCCTCTGAAAAAAAGCTATGGAAATACACAGGTGGAGAAATAAAGATACTGCTGCTACCTGACCACTGTCATTTGTGAATAGTGGCATTTACTGTAATGAATTGCAGCTTTATAAAGATCCAAGATTAAATCTGCATTTTAAATACAAATTGCTATCAGTTTAAAAATTTGAGAATTCGCCAGCTGTGAAGGGAAAAATTCCCCCCATATGTCTTTGCCACTGAGAAAAAGCAATAGTGGCAGGGAGTTAGTGTGAAGGACTGGACAATGTTGAATCTTTTAGTCTTGACCTCCCTCTTTTTCTATAAATAAGCACAGTTTTTTTCTTTCAAAGACTAAGGTGAAAATGGCATCTGAACACTGAGGCACATGTACTTTACCAAAGGAATGTGCAGTGCATGTGAAATAGTTTCACAGTGTTAAAACCATTTGCTAATGTGCTTTCAGAAGTTGTCACTTCCTCTGAGAGATTGCAGAAAGGGGATCTCTTTGATCTCTAGGTTTGAGATGCAGGGGCAGTGACAGACTGGTGTTAAAAACTGCTTTTACAGTCCATGATGATATTCTGGGGCCTTGTCAGGAATTGGGGGAGACCTACAGTCTGATTTCTGAAGCAACCACGTGATTAGCCTAATTTTCTCCTCAATTTTGTAAGACACCACATTGAGTTGGGCTATTCCTGGTAGTTTCCAAAGGAATCCCATGGTCTGCAGCCTCCTGCTGTCATGACCCCACTGCTCTTCAATGCTGAGAAAACAGGGATGTGGCTGATGAGGTGAGGAATGAAAAAGGGCAGATATGGCCACGTTCCCCCTCTCCTTTCAGGCTGAACAGAACATCACAGCCGACTTCTGCTGGTGAAACGTGCTGAGTTCAGATTCAGTTGGTCACCATGTCTTGCAGTCTGAACACCCTGTCAGATCCATATCTAGGAGGGCCTCTGCTGTGGGAATTACAGAAGCCTTTTGCACAAAAACTTGCATTACAATTTTCCTGGCAGAACTGTATTAAAGTAGTGGCATGTGATCCTGTGTCTCTGCACTGTGCTGAACAACCTAGAAGGAATGGCAGCCAAATTGCCAGCTCTCTTGTTTACTGTGGAAGTGGAGTAGTTGATTCCTGTGGTTTGTTATGACACTTCATCTTATGTTCCTTTCTTTTTTACTGTCTTTGCTGTTTGGGACAAACATCAGGCTCATAGCAGTGAGCCAAATATCCTTTGAATTGTGTAACTTTCTCTCTAAAGATGCCATGAGATGATTTTATGTTTATTAGTATAACTAAGGTATCAAAACCCAGACTGTGCACATCATGACTTTCCTCTTTCTGACTAATGCACGGCAGATGACAGTTGTTCAGGTCCAATGCTGTTCTAACATCTCTAGTTGGATGGATAGGCCAGTCCAGCTGGATGGAAGATGCCAGGCTGGAGAGCCTGAGTCTTGCTGGAGGACAGTGTGGCTTTGGTCTGCAGCCATCTGTGCAGCCTTGCCATGGCAGGCTTGATTTCTTTGCTCTGCACTCTTCTTTTTACTTTCAGACACAAAACTGCTTGCAATTACCTCTGCTGAAACAATAGAATTTTATCTGTCCGAAAGTGCTTTTGAGTTAAGAAGTGTGTCTTCTGTGGTTTGTGGTTAATTCAGAAGTCCAGCAGTCAGAGAGACTATTCTTTCAAGCCACAATGCACGTTTCTTCATGTTGTTTCTTCAATGCATGTTTCTTCCTTCAGCTTGCATTAATAGCTATTGTCAAACCAATTCCTTTATGCCTTCAAGATGTCTGGGCCTTTTGGGTGGGTTGTAAGACATCAACCACCAGTGTTTATTTACATGGATGCCAGATAAAATGGCAGATTAAAGCAAGGTCGATGAATTGCAACACTGCAAAAATATAAACCACTGAGGTTTGTACTGAAAATATGAACAGTTTTGCCATCAGAGAAAACAGCAGAAGCCCACCCCTGCCCAAAAAAGAGAAAAAAAAAAAGGAAAAAAAAGGGAAGTAGGGGCAGGCATTGAGAGATGCTGTGAGTAGAGGAAAAAATTATTTTCTCAAGGTAGTAGTAAGCTGGGTATACCTAAGGGAAATTGGGTAAGGAATAGGATTCACTTCAGTCACCTCGGAAACAAGCTGTTCAGCTGTCAGTAGGTATTTAAATTGTTTTTCCAATATTTTATTATATCAACAACCTGGTTAATCAGATGTTTTAATACATGATGCTACAACACATTAATTTTCTGACAGAGGACCAGATACAGATTTTAGGATATGGATAATGATACCCTGGATGTGCTCTTAGTATTTACTAGCCAAGTCTTAAGAACTGCCTGTGACTGAATGAAGATGGATGCTTTGGAATATTTATCTGCCTTGTGTTAATACTTTTTTTTTGTTACTGATTCCTGAACAAGCTGTGGTGTGGGATGTTCCTTTAATTGTATGCCTGTGCTTTGGGTGCCCAGATAAAGACTTCAGGGTTTTAAAGTGTGAAAGAATCCCTTTATTAAGATGAACACAGTGTGTACAGGGAACATAGCCCCTCCTGGACCTGTGTGGGGGAACTGGGGGTCATTTTAATTTATATATAAATATATATATATATATATATATGGATGCATGTGTGAATACCAGATTTTTAGATAGTACAGATGTTGGTTGTCTGGTTTTTGGTTTGCAGATGTTCTAGTGCACATCTTGAACCAAAGAAAATATCCTGTGCCCATCATCCTTGTATTTTAAGAAATAGCAGGTTGATGGAGGATTTATCAGAATGCAAAAATCTAGTACCTATTTGACAAGAGCAAGAAGATTTGTATTACCTAGAATCAGTGCAAATTATATGCTATGTAATTGTATTTGTAAGAAACTCATATTGGTCTTCCTTTGTTTAGGAGGTCTTTATGGCCCTGTGTAAACCTCGAAATAATTTAACCACAGTGATTTCACTATTCCTGTATAGTTTTCTTCCTTTATGCTTTCTCTAAAACTGTTTTAACAGAATCTGGTTCTGGGATTGTTTTCCAAGGTCAAAGCAGCATATAATTTTACCCTTCCAAAAATCTTTGTGATGATTCAGAAGCAGAGTTCAGAGCATGTGACATGTTGGGTTAGAAAATTTAAAATTAATAAATAGAAAGCTGTTCAGAAAGGACTGTAAAAATGATGAAGGGCTTGTAGGAGCTGATTTATGAGGCAAGACCAGAAGTTAGATAAGTAGAGCTTGGTTGAAGGGCTGGACTGAACGTGTGCTCAAATATGTGCATGAACAGTTAGAGAGGAGCTTTTTGTGAATTCAAGATTGTGGACTAGACAGAAGAGCTGTTTTAGGGTTGCCAAGACTATAAGAAGGTAGAACTAAGGAACAAAGTTGTTAAGATTTCTGAAAAACTGGAAGGTAAATAGAAACTGATTGTTAAAGAGAAAATTATATTTTTATATATGTGTATATACATTCAGCTCTGTTAGACCATAGGATTGATCAGTCTGTTGTGCCAGTGGATTATTTCACTTATTTGTTTTGGGTTTGTGAAAGCACTGCAGGAGGACAAAAAGCAGTTCTTTATTGGAAGAAGGTGGATGACTTTTAAAACATCTTTTTATATCGTGAATATCAATGTTTTGTGAGAAAGCAGCATGTGCTCTGTGTGTTGTTATTGTGCATTACTAATTTTTCCTTGACATTTATTCTACCCAGAAATAGGAATGCAGTCTAGATAAAGTAGTCACTCCTTTCCTTTGATTTCCTAGAATGTCAAGTGAATTGACTCAAAAAGGTTGGCAGTTGTGTTAAACGACAGGTTTATGACTCAAATAGGGTTTCAGTACATCACTCACCTTAATGAAAAACAATGCCTAACTAATTAAAATTGCACCTATAAGCTGTTAAAATGACATTTATTAGCATCCTTCTTACAGCACTTAAGTGGAGTGGAACCTTGAAAAATCTTGATTTTGCCTTTCCATCCTAAATGAGTCTCTGATTCTTCATTCTTCAGTACTTAAGACATAACAAATATGTCTTAATATGGTGATAAAATTGCTTAGATTGCTTTTTCACAGGCTAGAGGAAATAGAATTCTTGGTTTGAAATAAGTGAATTAAGTGGGTTGACCTTGGCTACCTGCCAGGTGACCACCAAGCTGTTTTATCACTCCCCTCCTCGAAAAGACAGGGAGAGAAAAATATAACAAAATGCTCACAGGTCAAGATAAGGACAGAGAGAGATCACTCAGCAGTTACCATCATGGTCTAAACAGACTCAGGGAAATTAATTTATTGCCAATCAAATCAGAGTAGGATAATGGGAAATAAGAACAAATTTAAAGAAGACCTTCCTCCAACCCCTCTCCTTCCTAGGCTCAGCTTCACTCCTGATTCTTCTCCCTCCTTCACCCAAGCCAGATAGGAGAATGTGGAATGGGAGTTATGGCCAGTTCATAGTACCTTGTCTCTGCTGTTCTTTCCTCCTCACACCCTTTCCCTGCTCCAGCATGGGAACCCTTCCACAGCAGAAAGTCCTTCATGAATTGTTCCAATGTGGGCCCTTCCCATGGGCTGCAGCTCTTTGTGAACCCTTCTATGGGGTTACAAGTCCTGCCACCAAATTTGCTAAAGTGGGGGCTCCTTCCCACAGGGCTGCAGATGCATCTCTGCATCCCCACGGAGCTCCAGGGGCTGCAGGGGAACGGCTGCCTCACCATGGGCTGCACCACAGGCTGCAAGGGAATCAATCTCTGCTCTTGTACCTGGAGCACCTCCTGCCCCTCCTTCTGCACTGACCTTGGTGTCTGCAGAGCTGTTCCTATAAGATGTTCTCGGTCCTGTCTCCCAGCTGCTGCTGCACAGGGGTTTTTACCCTTTTTTTTAAATGTTATCAGGAGGTGCTACTGGTGCTGCTGGCAGGTTCAGCTCTTGTCTGTGATGGGTCTGTCTTGGAGCCAGCTGGCATTGGCTCTGTTGGACATGGCGCAGCTTCTGGCATCTTGTCATAGAAGCCACCTCTGTAGACCCCCTGCTACCAAAACCTTGCCACACAAACCACTCACAGTAATATGAGTTTCTTTTCTGTGGAAAGTCAGGTGGTGTAATGGATAATGGCATAAATTCTGAAATTCTCTTTCAGAAGCTGCCAAGGAGAGCAGAAGGAGCTGTTCTAATTATGGTTTTGAGAAGGAAAACCACCTTTGCATTGTTATATAAGGGCTTTGACTGTTGTGGAAATGTAATGTTTTTTGTTTGTCTCCTTTCGGTTTTATAGTCATCTCAGTCTTGTGTTACAGCCCAACAGCAGGAGCTTTAGCCCTGTCCACATCATTCCCTAATTGTTTTCAGGTATGTATATGCTGACAGCCAGGCTCTTGCTTCCCTCTTTAGCTCAGTTTCATCTCTTCTTTTTCCAAACATTAAGGAAATGTCTTTTTTTTTTTTTCCCCTACTAACATTGTAACTCTAAACCTATTTTGAGATGCTCCCTCTGCTTTCCATCAAAGGGCACACATTAAGAATAGAAATACAGACAGTGGCTTCTGCCTTTAGTTCTGTTCACAGTAATCTTAGAAGTGCTGCTATTCCTCTTGTGAGCAAAGAGGAGGTTTTTGTGGTCATTACCTTCAAGGAGGTACTGCTGCTGTGCAGGGAAGCAAAGGATATGCAGGGTAGGGACATGGGAACAGAGCACAGATTAGTGGAACAGTGCACCTGAACCTGCTAAAGCAGGAAGTGTGAGTTGCTCTTTTTAATCCCTGTTTGTCTGGGATTCAAATGTCACATCATGATCTGCAGCACCCAAGTGTGTTGGGTGACCAAGTCCCACCAATGCCTGCTAGCCCTCTTCTGTTCTTGGCAGCTACAAATGGATGTTCCCTATTATACACTGGTATAGGCATGTTGGTTTGCATTGACGTGAGATTTGTGTTCTCAGATTTTTTTTCAATTTCTATAATGAGGACTTTTTGTTAAGAAAAATTGCAGAGACACTTCATAGAAGGGTCTTTTTTATATATATAATCTCATGAATTCGATGTGGCGTAGCTTTTCTTTGACAATCATCACTCTTCATGGTTTTTGAAGTCTCTGACAGTGGGAGTTTGTTTTCATAAAGCAGATAGTGTCCTGCCTGGCTCTGCCATGTGGGTGACTTCATGCTGTGTGCTATAATGTGACTAGATTACATTCCTGTTAAAATAACCCAAAACAGTAGCTTGAAATATGTGTGGAGGAAAGAGAAAGCATGGGAATCCAGTGGAGATGAGGAGTATTTTGCATTGATTTTTTGATATTGACTTTCTATCCAAGCTTGCCTAGTTCTGCTGTCTTTATTTTTTTCATCGTTTATTTACAACTAAAGTAGAATGACCAATGAAATCAGGCTAGAATTTGCTTCTTAATCTATTTGGTGAAAATGCATGAGATATCTATAGAAGTCTCCATCCTTTTATTGATAGTGGAAGCTCATGTAGTTTTCGTAATGGTTCTCTCCAGGGACAAAACACATGAAGGTTTCATCAACAGCAATCTTAAGAGTTACTATTTTGCTATTAAATAGAGTTTACTCTAGCTTGAAAGTTTGAGTCAGAACACAGTGTTTGAAACCAGCAATGCTCATTCAACCCTGCTTTTCTTTCTCCTTATTCAGGAGGAGATCTCTGTTGATTTATCTCCCTCTGCAGTGTGCAAGTGAGTGCATACATACACACACAAACTATTCAGTAGGTTGGTTCAAAGCCCATTAAACTCAGTGCCTTTCTGTGGACTTTTACAAGGATACTTTCACCTGATGTATGCCGCTGCCACTCACTGTCCTGCTGTGCAGTCCTTTATTTTACAGAGAATTTTACTGGGTTTTGAGAGAACTGGTTAAAACCCCTTCTTGGTCATGCTGGAATTGGGCCTTATTGCTGATAATGTGCTCTAAGATGTATGTGATGGTGCTGGGAATAAAATAGTAATTCACTCTCATGAATATCTACATAATGCCACCTCTGTTCCCAACCTCCTCTCCCAAAGGTGTGCTGTGTACTACAAATTAAAATCCTGCTTCTGGAAGAGTCCAGAAAGCTTGCTTTTGCAGTAAGGCTCTTTACAGGAGGGCAGGTGCCCATTCAAGACATTCCATTAAAACATCAACTAAGCAACAGACTCCCACAATTAGCCTTCCCAGCCAGGGAGGGCTAGCTCTGCATCTCTGCTCTGTCCTTTCTTTGTACTCTGACCACTTCCCTTGGTGGAACTTGAGGAAATCTATGTGAATGTATTCCTCAGTAGCTGATACTGATAAAGGAAATGTATTTAAACCATCATTGACTCTCTGTGATGATAGGAGATGTAGTAATTTAGACTCAGAGTTACTAGAAAAGAAATACCAAGGACCAGAGTGTTCCCATTTCTTTTGTTTTTAAACACAGCTAAGTATGTGACCATGTTATCAAAGGGGAAAGCATTAAATCACCAATTCTATTTCATAGCCAAAAGCAAAGCAATTAAAGTTCATGTTAAGTGTGGAGGCAGGATGTAGGGTTGCAGGTAGAGAATATTTTTATGATCATCTGTTGGATTCCTCCCCCGCCTCTTCCTCTTCTTGTTCTTATTTATCTCACCTCAGGTTATACCTAAGGAACGCAGTAGTGTTGCAGTCTCCAAACCGGAAATGCCTCTTTTGGTAACCAGTGCTATAAATCACACCTGATTATCGTATTTGCTCGGATGAGAAATGCATATTGTGTTTTTCAGTTATATCAATTAAGGTTATATTTATATTATAATATATATAATATCTAAAATTAGGTATGTTTCACTGTTTATTTATTTTTACATTACAGATTAAATTTAATTTAAAAAGGCACAAACAATAAGACTAGATTGTGTAGCAAGGATGTGAAACACAGAAATGTGTTTAGCATGGCTCTAAGAAAGGAACTGTTTTGTGATGATCCGTAATTTTCTTATCTGCCTATGATATTTGTCTCTAGCCCTCTGTGGAACCTGATTAAGAGGGAATAATCTGGACCCATGAAAATAAAATCAGTAAATCCTCTATGGTGTGGAACCACCTGGTTTGAATTATGTGGCACTGAATTGCTCAGCAGTGGTGATGAGTCTGCCACTTCAAGTTCAATGTTTCCTCATGGATTTTTCAGCAGAGCTGGACAGAGGATCAAGATATAATGGAAACAGTTGAATAATGAATTGTTGAAAAGATGTTAAGAGAGAACACTTAGGAAAATGCAAATAGTGTCATGAAGGGCATAAACAGAGAAGATAAGGCCCAGTTGGTGTTTATTGACATGGGACAATGTTGTTCCATTACCTGTGTGCTGCACAAATAGTCATTGAGTGAAAAAATTCCTTTAATGTGAAATTGTGGAGTATTAATTTTATATTATTTTTGCTACTAACATATGTCTCATTTACTAGCTAAAAGTCATTATAAAATACTAGCCTAGTAGTTTTCCAGAAACTGTAGGATTTTTAGACATGATAAAGACACCACCCCCGAAATAAACCCTAACAAACCATACAGTTTTAATAAACATTTGATTTTTCAGAGGGTACAGTGTCCTTCAAAATACCACGGTACAATCTTGCTGTGGATGCAGGGATTCTACATCGGTTATATGGGTAGCCTTCTACAATTTATCATTTGAAGATAGTATCTGTGTGGATTTGAAACAGTAAGCCAGTCAATATCACAGGACATAGATAGAAGGAGACAAACTGGGTAAGAGTGTTGGGGTGAATAGTAGAACTGTGAAGCCAAAATTTTGGATAGTGGTATAAAACAAGTGCTGATGGAACCAAATATTTAATATAATTGTTCTCAGTATAACAGCATGAGGAAAGAATTGTTCATTTTGGTACAGTAATCCATTGTTCACCCTTAGCCATTAGTAAAATCAGATAGAAGGGATTAAACAGGTCAAGTATTAGCTGAATGAAAATGGATCTGGTTGTTTCAATGTATTGTTTTACTTGGCTAATACAGGTGAATGGAGGATTAGAGTTAAAAACCCTATTTCCCTCACGTCTTCTCCCCTGTATAAGCATCCACTGGTATCTCTGAGAATGTTTGGAAAGATAATAAATAAGGAGGTGAATCTGTTACAGAAATCTTACATTCCTTTTCCAACAGCAGAATTTATTTCATCAGTGCTTACTGAGATCCAGAAGGAGTTTCTTTCATAAGTGAAATCAAAGCCAAAGCAAGTCTGGCTTTGGGAGTACACTTACGTAGTAAACTAGGAGCAATCCTTCTAGGGAACAGAGCTATTTTCATAAAAATGAGGTGGTTTTATTGCTGGGTTTTCTAATGGGCAGTAATATATTTGTGAGCAGTAGCAGCATAACCTTTTATTTGTTGTAAGACTTATGTAATGGCAACTCTTATAGCTGGGCTATATGAAGTAGTTAGGTTTAGAATGAATTCTTATGCATTAAGAGACTTTGAAGAAGAAAAAATGGGTGCAGGAGTGCTACTAAGGGAGAGTAGTCCGGTTAGATTTATGATACATGACTCTTCCTACTCCTTTCCCTGTAGTAATTTGTTGAGGTTTCCGTCATGGGCTCTAACCAGGGAAAAGCAATTAAGTCCCTCTGTGACCCAGACAGGCAAATTGTACTGCACCAAGGAGCACCACTTATGTAAGGGAATGGATATTCACATATTTGTTGGCCTGTATGGATTTGTCAGAGGAACGTGGCCCAGATCAGACCCTTGTCATTGTACTCTGGGTTTTAGTGAGGAAGTAATGGAGAACAGTGTCAAATTGCTGATTCCAAACTTCAAAGCTCACAGTTGGCTGGAAAGGTGCTGTGCTGACAGACTGTGACAGGATAGCTCACAATTTACTGTTTGCCTTATCAAACCGTCTTTGGTGGAAAGAATTCGTCCCACGTATGCCTTGTGGTAAGCCTCTTTTCACCATCTTCTCCTCAACAGCTAGGGGATTCCCAAAACATCTCTTTTGTGGGAAAACATATAGAATACATGATGCAGGATGGGAAAAGCCAGTGGTGTTTGATGTTTTCCAAACTATTCAGTTTCTGATGAACTGCCAGACATGATTATTGTGGTGAAATTAAGCAGTATTTTCTCTACTGGGTACATGTCACTCTTCTCCATGGACAGCCCCTTGTCACAGGGGAGAAGCTTGCATGTCCTTATGAGATTACGAGCTGTGCTGGCGGTGGTACATGCCTCCAGTAGGGTCTCCCATGCTAGTCAGTTCTCAACTGAAGGGTCAGACAAAGTGTGTCCATGGGCAGCATGGGCTCGCTCGCTCCCCAGCAACCATCCGAGGAGA